>JACMIF010004468.1:0-12271 GCA_014805445.1 Diplogasteroides magnus | reverse complement strand
GGAGTAATAAAAATATATAGGGGTACCTATAAAAATTTTAATTACGGTTGTTATGCTCTTTGATGCAATGTGTTTCAAGGAATTGACCAACTCGCACATTTTAGTTCACTGTAGTCGCATTTCGAACTTTTATAGGTACCCCTATATATTTTTATTACTCCCACGGTATCCTCTACACTCGCGCGGAGTTTGGTCACGATAGGACCATTATGAAAAAATGGCATTTTTTGGCCCATTTTCGTCAATAACTCAGTGGAGAAATTGATTTGGGGGCCCAATCTGTTGGCAAAATGTTGCTCATATATTAGAGTGCCTGCATGATTTTTAGGGAGATATGGGAACCACTTTCAAAATGTTTACGAAATTTTCCCTGACTTTGATGACATGCGGAGCTCCAAATGGTTCTCATTTCGCCCGTAGTTCTGGCCTCGCAGGTGAACCAGAGAGGTATCACACCTTGCATGTGTATGCCTAATAGTCAACAATAAGTAGCCACATTGAATAGATTATACTATGAACGAGTGAGAAAATACACCACACCTATTCATGGTGAAAACTGACTCATGGCAATCAAACAAGAAAATGAAGCCTTTCGGGCGCCTAACTTCATATGGCTCATAGTGGCTTTTGTAGCCCTTGAAGTGCGCTTTCATAATCTGTAATAAAATAGCATGGTATTACATGGTCATATTTTGAGATATCGTGAGTTTTCTTCAAAACGAGAAATCCGATTTTTTGGAAAAAAATTATAATTTTGTCGATTCTGATCGAAATAGGCAGATCATTTTTTTCTTATGAATCTGTTCCTAGTCTGTATTTATGGGCAAAAGCAGGGCACACAATTTCAAGTGCAACAATAGTTATCATTTTTTGAATATTTATCGCTATTTTCGAATTTTTCGATATTTGTATCTTTTCAGCGGAGCGAGATGCGACAACCAAACCAATTCGGTTGTAGTACATAAATATACTTGTGTACCCACCATAAACATCGAGCCTTCAAAACGACTTTGAATTTTTTGTTCCAGGTGATGGTCCGAAATTACCTGGAAATTCTGTTATACCCTCATGGGACCATCATAGCATCCTAAAAGTAGAGGAGATGACTAGAAAGCTTCGATCTCAAATTCTCCAAGCAATGAAGAATCAAAATCCTTGCGGACAGCAGCAAACTATAATACATCGAGAGATGATGACCCTGGGCAAACTGCGTATGCTTGGAATCGAGATGGTTTGTCTTTCCCCGTACTCTCCAGATATCAACCCATGCGACAGCCTCTTCTTCTAATCAATGGCATCTTTCTTCAAGGAAAAAATAACAAAGCTTTAAATAATGAAGAATTCACTAGGGTGTCGCCAATGATGACTATATTGACAGCCATCATTTCGAACCGTCTAATTCCACTCCTAGCGATCATGACTCACTTCGCAGAGACAACATCTAAGAGTGGAATTAGACGGCTCGAAATGGCCGCTTTCGAATATAGTCACCATCAGCGACACCTTAGAATTCACCCGCTCGGCAAATTCAGCTTCGTTCCTTTGGCTTCATGAGGAATGGAATCAAGAGTTTCGCGGAAATATTGAGGAAGGTGGTGGCTATCAGTCGTGAGTATTTGTGAATCCAAAGGGTCGTTTCAACTGTTGTTATTACTTCTCTATAAAGAACGGGAAAAAGTCCGCCATTTCTCGGACATCCTAATAGCTGACGACCATGTGTGGACGCGTAAAGATGGCGATTTTTAAAATTCTCATTTGCCGATCATAAGAAAGCTTTCAAAGTTGGAGACTGCAGCGGAGGCGACGAGAGAGCCCCGAAAATGAGAGAGCATAGCGAGAGAGCATGAAGCAACGAGAGCGCAGGCGGGACGACGAGAGTAGCCGGAAGATTTTCCAAGTACGAGTAACGCCGACGTTTGGAATCAAGCCAACGTGAATTGCCGTGACGCATAGAAGCGCATAAGGACGGCATTTCCACGCCTTGTATGTTTAGGGAGAAATGTAATGAGTTTATGTTGGTGAGGTTCGTACTGGATTGATCATTTTAAAGTTTGTGTCAATATTTTAGAGCGGCTGATCTCCTGTTTTTACCTTTATCTTTTTAATGTTTAGTTATTGCAAATTGTCCGATTTCCTCTGTCACGTGGGTCCTGAACGATAAGTTTCAGTTTTGATACTGATTGGCGAAATCTACCGACGCTTTTAAATCAAGCAACATTAACGAACGCGCCGTCAAGCTGATTTGATTGAAGTTACACTTCTCATAAAATTCTTAAATAACTACCACAATTTTCGAATACTCATGCTAGCTTCTGCATTTCTTGGGGATTCCAAACGTTTCATTCTCTATATTTCCATTGCAAAACGCTATACATCAGCTGTGTGGGTCGGGTGCGGGAGGACGAGAGGAGTATGTAGACGGTGAGAGAAACACAAACTACAGCGCTTATCATCGCTCTCCGTTATTTCCCTTTCTCTCGTCATGTAAAACATGGAAGATACGGATGGATGATAAGGCCAAAGACTGCTAATCCGTCCATTTCGCTAACATTATATAGAGTACATGTCGAGCGATCTGTTGTGAAATGCACTTGACTTCTCATTTCTCTCACCACTCACACATTTCGTCGCATTCACTTCTCTACCTCTCGCCAATCCTCTTAAATAAGCCATAGAGTGAGATTCAGAATCGAAATATAGGGGCTCCCACCGCAATTTGCCTGGCTTTTTGCAATTTGCCTGGCAATCTGACTTTTTGCTATACAAAAACCTTGCTTTTGATTACTCATGTTCAAACAAATTATTTCGGTTTTATGTACCCCATGATTAGAAGCATTAGATTCTCAGAATTTTCGACCCACAAAGTCCCTTTAAGGTTTTTTTGAACCTTCACTACTCTCCATAATCTTTCTCTCTGCTCTCTCACAAATCGATGATGCATGTATCGGCGACCATTGTATCTTTGTCTGGAGGGTGTCGCATGCTTTTAGTGCAGTCGTCATCTCTCGAATCTCGGCTATGAGGTTGACAATAGAATGCTGGCACAACAGCACCTCAGAGAGTAGGGATATGATGAAGAGATGAATGCATTAATAAAACTCGCATGCGACACCCTCACCTTCTGATATTTTTTCAGCCGCATATTCCCCTTTTTGTCTGTTTGCAATGAACATACTCAGCAAATTTGCGTTTCTACCACTTGATAGTTAGTAATGTTTCAGTCTCAACAGACACAGACGTCTCTGTTCATCAAGTAATTACCATGGCACGACGAACCAAGAGAAAGTTTAGTGTGATAGTGAGTGTTCATCTTATTCAATTTTCGAATTCATCAGAAAAAAATACTCTGTAATTCTTGCATGCACAGCCTCGAATTAACTGCATCGACTTCACCATTTTGGTAAAAACATCCAAGGATCACTTACTCTTAATCCGTATCGAATTGCAGAACACTGATACTGATGAACTTGACCCGCCTGGGCCGTCCAATGGGCAAATCAAGCTCTACGCCCCTCCTGTTCTGGTCGAAAATGTAATGGATCGGCTCATTGCGAATTTGAAACTTTTGGAATCGGCCTGCGATAAACTAAGGTGAATTAAGTGTTCTTGTCAATATTGTTGCTTCTGGTGCATTTGTAGATCCTTTTCAGAAAATCCAAGCACGCACCGTTTCCCGATGACGGATACACAATAGATAATGTCATACTGGGAGAACCACTACTAGGATTGGAGCTTGGGGTGAGACTCAAACACGTTGAAACAATAAATGTGCAAAAGAAGTTAATGCCCTTGTGTTTATGTAATGAGGCTATTCAGGAAATGGAAGGCTGGCCAAGGACGCATTGCACTGTTCCACCGGGATTTGGACCAGTTGAAGTACGCATTGCTAATGAGTTTCCGTGCATAAATTCTCGTACAGGAGCACATCCGTTTGCGCAAGCCATTTCCAGCGAAGCAGTACGATCCCTTCGCAAAGGTTGAGGGAAACAAGGTTTGTTTATAAAACGGTCGTTGTATGCATAGTACATCATTTCCTTGGGGCGGTCACATGAGCGAGACACCCGGAGATTAGGCGAATGAGAAATCGCATAAATCTACCTGAAGCCCAAGTTTCTATAAGAGTCGCACGAAATTGACTTTTATGGCAACAATAAATATGTAAAATATATATTAATTACTTAAAAATGATATTTTAGTACTGGTTTCTCGCTGATCCACTGTACTCCGTCGAATGCCTGAAAGCATTTGACTTTTTCCCTCTTCTATACTCAAAGGACAAGGTTCACTCATCTTTTCATTAGTGCATTTCATTCTTTACACGTTTTCGAGCGAAATCTTAAATATTACGGCTGTATTGCAGGCAAAAAACAACAAACAACCCTATTTTGAACATTTCAGCGAATACTCGCGCGCCACGTTGCTCTCTTGGTCGCGAATTTCGCAACCGCCTATTATTCATATGAGAAAAAGAGTGACGTCACGTACTATCCCGATGGCACGCGCCCGCATGGAGGAAAACTTCCGTGAGCTGTTTCTATTAAATTATTTGATAGAACATTTCATTATTTGATTTGATGATAGGTTATATTTGCAGACAATAAATAAGAGAATTTCCATTCATTATAATTGATTGATGCATTACATTTAATTCCTAAAGGTTCAAACAATTTTTCACAACAATTACCATTTGCAGAGACTCCGTCTACGAGCGAACCATACATAAGAAATTGATTGGGCATCTTTTCGAGCTGAATCTGGATAGGGAAGAGTACGTACTTGTGAAGGCTATGATCATCTGCGAACCAGGTATTACTTTTCTTCCTAATAATACATTCCTGGTCAAGCTCCGCCCACAAACACGTCAGTTTCCAAACCAAATGACTTGGCCGCTCAGCGCCAAGTCCAATCTTTTTGCTTCTAGGTAAGGTCGGAACAAATGTACCATCACCCGGATCCAAAAATTCGAAATCGTTGTGAGAGCGTGATATTTATGGAGAATTCAATATTATTTTACAAATTTAATTTTTAATTATCGTACATTTCAATGGCGCGGGAAAAATATCGGCTATTTCAGCCATCAGCGACATGTCGACAGCTGCGAGAAAGATGCTTGCCCAGTACAGAGAGCGCTATGCGAAGACCCTTCTGTCCTATGTGATTGCGAAGAGAGGGGTTGCTCAGGTCCGTGGATTAAGAATTCGTCGTTTCATATCCGAAGTTTGGGAACGTAGCCGTGGGCGGGGCATCAAAATCGTCAGTAGGATATCTTGGTTTGGAATGGAACAGCACACTTTCCGCCGTTTTCGGCAAGAATTACAGAAATCAGACTTCAAAGTTGGAAGGTCTTTAGTGAATTATTGTGGGGACTTCTTATATAAATTTGACGAAACCATTTAAACTCCTGTGCCAAGCTCAGTCCGAAATCGAAGCTTCCAGGGTCCTTATTTCTTCGTCTCAATTCTATCGTTGATGGAAACACTCGGACAAATTACGCATAAGCAGAAGGTAACGTGTTTTTTTTTAAATTTTGTGAAAGGAGGCCTTAATTTTGTATAATATTTTAAATGCAAACGAGAGAACAAATTGAAAAACTGACGTAAATACAATTTTCAGAGCATGCTAATTCTAGTCAATTCGCTCAACATCTCCATTTATCATCGAGTGTCTTTCGAATGTGAATTCCTTAGAGATATATTGAAATGCTAACCCGATGTACGAATATTAGATCAGTTGATTTGGAAGTCTTGATCCAACTGTATAGCGAAACGTTTTTAGCGTTGTGCAACAAGTAAATTCTGTTCTGATTCAGAATCCCTTACGTATCCACTCTGATTTGTTGGTCAATTAACCAATCATCTTTTCTGAGTGAAGTAATTGGCTGTTAGTGGACTCTTACTATTGAATGTTCCTTACAAAAGACTGATCACGTCTCATATGAGCAAAAATTGTCAAAATCGCGTCTTGATTTAATATAGGCGCGTATTGTCAGTAGATTGTCACGGTCAATTAAATTGTATTTTCTTCTTTCTTTTTCGTCATTTTTGTTGATCACTTATTCATTCGGTTGCGTTACTGTAAAATATTTTAAAAACCTAAAAAGTAAAGTAAAATATTTTTAGAATGCCGTAAAGTAAAGTAAAATATAATAAACACATAGCAAATGGATGAGAATCAAGACAGCTTCTGTGGTAGAGAACTGATTACAATTGAGGGAGGAGATAAAGGCACAGCATAAGTAAATAGCCCCTGAGGGAAATTGACGAGATGGATGTTGTCTTTCTGAATCGCGGACTGACTCTGTGGGTTACTGTAATCGCATAATCACGCTCTAAACACAGCGTAATGCAACAAGTATTCCTGTTGGCATACCGTAACCAAACATTCAAAAAAAAGTGCAAAATTGACTTCTCGCACTGAAAATCATCGCAACGAATGTGAGATAGAAGGTGAATTGGAGTTGAAGAAACGCTTTAGGAAATCGGTATTGCGATCTCACATTGAAGATCGCTTCAAAAGTTTGGGCTCGAAATGATCGTTCTACCGTAGCCTACCCTATACGGGCTACAATAATCACACCACATGCACCATCCAATAATGTTTTGGAGACAATGTCGCGTGTGTAAACATCCTCTATCACAAGCAGTCCAAAATATCCGGCAATCCTAGTCAAAACAAAACTCGATTTTGAATAGCAAGTGACTGCTATATTGCTCATTTTTGTACATGCCCACCAACACTGTATGGCCGGAGGACATACGCATATAATATTGTTGCAATTCCATCGATTCGAAGAAAAAACTACAGCGAGGCGATTCAAAATGTTGAAGTAATGTGATCATTTCATTTGTTGATCTTCTATCACAAGAAGTCGGGGCCAAATATGTGCCTACCATAACGAATGTAGTTCGTTGTCCAAATCTTCACAGTGAACTTGTCCGCAGATCCACGTCGTTGTGCACGCTTTATGATTATTACTACAGAACACACCGTGGAACATTATTGACAGCCGTCCATTTCTAGCCGTCTAACTTCATTCCTAGCGGTCGTCTCTCACTTCACAGAGACAGAAGCTACGAATGTAGTTAGACGGCCAGAAATGGACGACTGTGAATAACGTTCCATATGACGATCCCAAATCATGACAGCACAATGTTGATAGTGCATGAAGATGCCAGAAGAGGATCACTATAAAACGTCTTATATAACCTTTGATGTTTGACAAATTCCTGTTCAATTCCCAGTCCAAACCCCAGCTTCCAGGGCCCATATTTCTTCGTCTCAATTCTATAGTTGATGGAAACACTTGGACAAATTACGCATAAGCAGAAGGTAACGTGCTTTTGTGAAAGGAATTAGCCAAAAATTTTGTTAAATATTTTAAACGCAAAACATTGAGATAAATTGAAAAACGGATGTAAATACAATTTTCAGAGCATGCTGATTCTAGTCAATTCGCTCAACATCTCCATTTATCATCGTCTGTCTTTCGAATGTGAATTCCTTAGAGGTATATTGAAATGTTAATCCGATGTACGAATATTAGATCAGTATATTTGGCAGTCTTCATCCACCTGCATAGCGAAACGTTTTTAGCGTTGTGCAACAAGCAAATTCCATTCTGATTCACAATCACTTACGTATCCACTCTGAGTTGTTGGCCACTTTACCGGTTAGATGTTTTGAGTGAAGTGATTGGCTGTTGGCGGACTCTTACCTGGTAGCGATGAATGAGCAATTGAATGTTCCTTACGAAAAGACTGATCACGTTTCACATGAGCAAACATTGTCAAAATCGCGTGCTGATTTAATATAGGCGAGTATTGTAAGTAGATTGTCACGGTCAATTAAATTGTACTCGCCACTTTCGTCATTATTTTTGTTGATCACTTATTCATTCGGTAGTGTTGCTGCAAAGTAGCACATACCAAATAAATGCGAATCAGGACAGCTTCTATGCTAGAGAACTGATTACAATTGAGGGAGGAGATAAATGCACATCATAAGTAAATAGCCCGGAGTGCATTCGACGAGATGGACGTTATCTTTCTCAATTGCATACTGACCCTGTGGGATACTGTAGACATACCGTAACCAAACATTCAAAAGGTGCAAATTTGACGTCGAAAACGCCCGCAACGAATGCGAAATAGAAGGTGAATTGGAGTTGAAGATACGCTTTAGGAAATCGGTATTGCGATCTCACATTGAAGATCGCTTCAAAAGTTTGGGCTCGAAATGATCGTTCTACCGTAACCTACCGTATACCGTATACCATAACCCCACCACATCCACCATCCAATATAGTTTTGGAGGCAATATCGAGTGTGAAATCATAATCTATCACAAGCAGTCCAAAATATCATGGCAATCCTTGCCAAAACATGCAAGGGAACTTTTTCAGTTCATGGCCTACCCTTGTTCGCGTGGTCGCGTTTCAGTTTGTTCAGCTGCCCCTTTCACGTGACACGCGAATTGGGCTACGCTGTCGCTCGCGCGGGACTCCTCCCCTCACTCCTTCACCATATCTACGGCCTAGACACTGGCTCACAAGCGCCCGTCACGACGCCCCGTGACCGGCAAAAATTTTATCGCCTATACTAGAATGAGGGGATTGAGAGCGAAACAGCTAGCGCCGAGTAGACAGGAGAGTGAATGAATGACTAGGAGACCGATTTTACATAGGAAGGTGAAATGAATGAAAGGCGAATAAAATGAATGGTTATTAGACCGCTATTAGAAGGAATGGTTTAGAGAGTGAGTGGCGACTAAACAACAGCACGTGATTTAGGCCAATATGAACAAGGCAGGGTGAATGGGGGAAGGGTAGGCCATGAACTGAACAAGTGCCACATGCAAGTACTGTAATATTTACAGGGATAAATCTAATCTTCATAGTGCACCGTCTACTAAAAGTAAGTTTAATATCTACCACGTTGTTATTCACGCCTGACTACGAGGGGTTCTAAATCAGTAGACTTGTCGTCATGATTGTCCGCTTAGCCCCCCCCCCTGATAGATAACTGCGCTGCGGAGAAGAATGCCGACAAATTTCTCGATTTAGCAGCTACTGACTGCTATATTGCTCATTTTTGTACATGCCCACCAACAATATATGGCCGGAGGACACACGCATATAACATTGTTTCAATTTCATCGATTCGAAGAAAAAACTACGGTGAAGGCGATTCAAAATGTTGAAGTTATGTGAGCATTTCATTTGTTGATCCTCTATCACAAGAAGTCGGGGCCAAATATGTACCTACCATAACGAGTGTAGTTCGTTGTCCAAATCTTCGTGGTGAACTTGTCCCCTGATCCACGTCGTTGTGCACGCTTTATGATTATTACTACAGAACACACCGTGGAACATTATTGACAGCCGCCCATTTCTAGCCGAGGAACTTCGTTCCTAGTGGTCGTCTCTCACTTCATAGAGACAGAAGCTACGAATGTAGTTAGACGGCCAGAAATGGACGACTGTCAATAACGTTCCATATGACGATCCCAAATCATGACAGCACAACGTTGATAGTGCATGAAGATGCCAGAAGAGGATCACTATAAAACTGCGTCCTCTCCAAACACGACGAACATTCGGCAATGACCAAGGCACTCTTAGCCTTCATTGCTGTCGCCTTCATACTCGGCATTGACGCACTCACCATAAGTCCGGAGCTTCGTGAGCTTCCACACTTCCATTCGTGTTAGTATCCGTATGCTTCAGAGGCATGCCTCGATCAGACCACTGCCATGTTTGCCACCGAGACCGACGCAGAAATCAAGGACCCGATGCAGAAGATCTTCGACTATGCCAAGGTCCCTTCCAACTACTGAATTGTCGTATTTAGACGTCGACTGATTTCTGCAGCGTGAAAGATAGCAGCACAATGGAATTTGCGTCATTATATTGAACTGAACAGTGCGCATGTGTTCATTTGACCATAATGGCGCAGTGGTCCATGGCGTTTTTATCTTTCATCCCTTTATTCAGGCGGGAGACGCAGCTTCTGCTCAGAAGCTCGTCCGCGCTGCTGACCCGGCATTGGTCTCCAGGGCTTCTGACAAGTACCTCGTGGACAAGTGAGTGTGAACTAGGGTTCTCTTATCAGAGCAGTTATTGACAGCCGTCACGACTAGTGGTGAATTCGAGCGGAAAACACGACCGCGCGATTATAGACGCAGACATAGAAATGATGCAAATTCTGACGGGCTGTCAATAACTGCTCTGATAAGAGAACCCTAGTGTGAACACACAGCAAAAATAAGTGCAGTTTCAAACTGTAGCATTGTGGCAGTTTCAAAATGCTATCCACAGTATAAATCATAGATAATGCCAGTTATTATTTTTTGTGCAAACACAATGCATTTGAGAATAAACTACCGAAAACGTTGATATATTTTTTGAAACTGAAAAATCCGGAATCCGCAAAATATACCATATTCAGATGCGCAACACTGAAGGGATGTATCACGTGTCCCATCGACCTTTGAGTAGGGCTGGAATTATTGAACATTCCTCGTTTATGGAATCCATAAATCGGTCGGCTTTTCTCGCTACTGTATTCTTATTCATCCCTCTTTTCATTTTGGAGTCCGGTTAATTTTTGGAATTCCATAAATAAGGAATTTCGTTCCAAAATCCTACCTTTTAATATCGTCAAACAATTGTTTCATCATTATTCTCCAGAAGACGTGTCCATGTTTTCTCAGATATGCCTGTCACTTAATATCGATAATCTGCATAAATATCTTTTATCGCAGTTACTCTTTACTGGTAGTTGAGCAATGCAGTAAGTTTGGCAGTTTGAGTACGAAATCAGATATGTTTCGCTTATCCGTATATCTGAACAGTTCTCGATGTTTTTAGATTTTGTCTCCTCGCTGGTCTAGTTGCTCTCCCTCCAGTCGTATGCCCTCGCCTCTTGAAGAACGGATTGGGAGTAGTGAGCACTGACCGGGGATCATGCTTCTCGAAAAATGGAGTGCATCTAAATAATAATTCCATTACATTTTTGAGATGACGACTGGAACAGGTATATTTCGACTAATCGCTTGGTGTTCTTTCGGCTCAACCGCGTGCAACACCATCGTGAAGAATGTACATTGCGCCATCATGGTGAAATTCCACACCATTCCGGAATTCGAACGCAGCAGAAGAACCGATGTCTCTCAGAAAAAATTACGCACTAATTCCGCCAACCAATAAAGTGTGATAATAGAGAATTTCTATTTCGTATGAATTTTAGGTATGCAGTTACTGCAGTGTGAAATCAATAAATTACAATAGATAAATCTTAAGAAATTCTTGTATCAAACTGTCCTCTCAGCACTCACTTGCAATCATGATGGTGTCTGCAGTAGCAGTATCCAACATCCATCAACATCTCGTTCGGGTCCGGACCGCATTGTCTGAAAACGTTCACTTCCGGAATCCGTGAAATAGGCCAGATCACGTGAAATGCGATTCCGGACAGCTCTTGTAGCAGCCGTACTGATTGCCGTTGACGGAGGAGACAAAGGCACAGCACGAGTAGCCCGGAGGGCAATCGAGGAGCCGAACGTTGTCCTTCTGAATGTGAATTGCAAATTACAAAGGAAAGGAAAGCCATTCCTACTATTCTGATAACTATGCTCACAGACATTTACTGATGATCACATCAAATGTTTTGGGCTCGAAATGGTCGTTCTACCGTAACCTACCGCATACGTTCTGCAATAGCCTCACCACAGGCATGACCATCCAGTTCTGCCAGCCCACCCAGCACTTGAGCGTTAGTCCGGATCTGAAAGATGATTCGCGTACTCAAATATTCGGAATTCGAAAATGAATTAATGATAACGGACTTGAATACTGTAGATAGGAGAAATAGTCGAATCATCATCGAGTACTATGATATCTGAAGGTGATGGTATCTGCGAAAAATGAATGATGGAGAACTGACTTGAGTACTGTAGAGAGGAGGATTAGCCGAAACATCCTCGAGCTGGATTTAAGACGATGTTAACAAGTTAGATCATGAGAGGTTTGATAGGTTGATATTGGATAGGAACGCTGTGATGGCGTTGTAGTATTCTTGACTAAATGATGTTGTTGAACGTTCCTTTGCAAGTGGTGGGCAAATTAGGTTACGCATACTACTAGGGATCGACTTTTGGAACGCACTGGCATTTTATTCTGATATTTTTCCTGGAAGTAGGTATAGGCACCCCAATGAACGTCGTGAACTGATTTGGTCTGAAAATATTTCGCACTCGTTTTACAGATGAATTT
>JACMIF010004467.1:997-12271 GCA_014805445.1 Diplogasteroides magnus | reverse complement strand
TAAAGGTACAGTCCGGGGCGCCGATTTCTATCGCAAACTGACATTAGACACGGTAGAATTTGAATTAGTTAATTAGCGAATAAGATGACTATTTGATATTATGGCGTTTTAGCGATGTTAGTTCCTAGCTCTGAATGTTCTCTATTAGCCCATTTCGATACAAAAATGAGAGTAAAGCTCAATTAAAGGAGCTACCGTGTCTAATGTCAGTTTGCAATACTCGGCGCCCCGGAGTGTACCTTTAACATTTCTGCATTGTTAAGGCTCATGTACTCAATCCGCAAGAAAGTTATGGTCAAAAAACCTGAAAATTTCGTCTCCGTCAATTTTGATCGTAAAGGCTCAAAATTTTGCAGGAATGTAGAGGACCATAAAATAAAAATTTGTTATGCACCACTTAATTTTTCTCATGTTCTTTCATAAGTTATAGCCAAAAATCGACTTTTCCAACCGCGAAAATGAGATTTTTGGCTATAACTTATAAATGAACTTGAGAAAAATTAAGTGGCGCGTATCAAAATTTTAATTTTATGGTCCTCTACATTCCTGCAAAGTTTTGAGGCTTTACGACCAAATTTGACGGAGACGAAATTTTCAGGTTTTTTTACCATAACTTTCTTGCGGATTGTGTACATGAGCCCTAACAATGCAGAAATGTTAAGAAAATTATTACCTATTTTTAGAATATCTAACATCCATTTTACGAACACTTCTAAGAAAGTTATGGCATGAGATCGTTTTTGGGGGTCAAAATTGGTGTTGGGAAATCGACTGCCATGACGTCACCAGAAGGAGTGACGTTATCGCGCGCTAATTGTAAATATGTGTGGACTGTGCATATTTATGCAACAGTTGTTTGGAAATGGAAATGAATTTCCTTCGAGATATTTCAAGAAAATCGAAAAAGTCCAGGAACTTTTCGGGCACCCAAATAATATGTGGCCGACATCTAAATCTGCTTATTAAAAGTACTTGAATATTAACAGGTTTCGTTCGTCTCCAACACCGGAGCTTCCGCCTTCGAGAGGATCATTGCCTTTGAAGCTACGTTCAGAGCTAATGGCATCGCTGTCGCCAAGAAGGTGCGTTGTTCAGAGCAAATTCAGGGTTCAACAAATATTTCTAGAACTGTTAGGAATTCTAGTGATACAATTCCTTTATCTTGGGACTGCCGCGAAAACGAGGGAAGCAGCTACACGGGGTTGTGCAAAGGTTGTCACAATTGAGTATCTAGCCAAATCAAAATATTAAAATTTCCCTCCTTTTTCTGCTTTTCTGTTCGAAATCACTTTTCCGCGGTAACCCCAAGTTTCGGAATTGTTTTATTTTCCTGGATGTTCTCATAGTGGCCTTGCAATGCAAAAGTTTACATTTTGGGACTACCGAAAAAGGGATGTTTACAGTGAGCTTCTATTGAAGGGATGTAGAAAGTGGCAACGGCAATCGCAGAATAATATATCGAACCCCCTTTTCAATCGTACGCCTGGGCTACCATTGAAAAGGGGGTTCGATACAATACCTTTCACTTTTGGATTCCCTTTTTAAAATATTGGGCATGCACCTTGCAGCCCTAGATTTGCACGGTTATTGTGGCGACCAAATATAATATAATACACAATGTAATTGAAGAAATTGATGAATTTGAAAACCTCCCAAATTGGATTAACTGCTCAAACATAATCGAATAGGATATTTTGTCATTGCAGATTCTCTTCGAGGAGTCGAACTCGGCCGACGACATGATGAATAGTGGACTAATGGAGGACATTGGGAGCACATCCAGAAGTGAGATTATGACTATGCATACTAGATCCTTGGGCTTGCATTGAATTAAATTCCCATCTGTTTCATTATTATGGCGAAAGAATCCATGGAACCATGTTCTTCTTTCTCCCGTCGGATTTTTCTGAGCGTTTGCTGCATAAGCTGGAGGGAGTTAATAATTATTTCTTACTTTTGACTTTCTTTTGATGACTACTGCTACTTTGTCTGAACTGTCTAAATTTGGAGTATAAACGCGATACTGTCTTCGGAACATGACTTCCGTAATCTAAACTAGAATGGGTAGAGTGATTCCATCAGGATTTCCTCACATCCCACAGGGATTCACCTTCCTTATCATCGACACATCCCGTTGATTATATTTTTGGGCTTGTACTAACATGCATAACGGCGTCCCGACGTGCGCCCGTCTAATCTTTATTCTACCATACTCGTTCCAGTCGTCATCGTGATGTTCTCTTCCGTTCGGGACATGACCAGTGCGTTCCGCAAGGCATCCGAGATGGCTGGCCTGTCCTCTTCGGAGTTCGTTTTCATCTTCCCGTGGATTCAGGTTGGCATTTATCGTCCATCGGGAAAGTAACGCTGTTGTAGGCATTAAACAGCAATATAATTAAATATTCTGATCAAGTTTATATAATATCTCGGGTTTTCTGGTCGATTATTCAGCAGCAATGCAAGGCATTCAATCTTGATTGCATGAAGTATAGAGAGCGAATTCCGGTCAATTTGCATATTGGCAGAGAAATAAGGAACTGTATGGAAGGGGAACGCTGTAGATGTTCTAGAAGATGGGAACGTGGAAGTTCCAAAAGGATAACATTTGCAGAACCTACTTTAACAACCACAACTTAATATATTTAGGTAATGCCGTTATTAATGATTGCAACCCCATAATATTCAAATCGCGGCTGAAAACGCACAGATATTGAATATTCGTCAGAAGGATCCTTTATTACATTTGTAGGAGGGCGAAAACGGCGCCTCGCCGTTTGTTGGATCGTCAACTGAAATGATGAGCAGAACGATCAATCTGTATTCAAACTGCATCATGGTGGGTCTTTCGATAGACCGTGATATGTGCGACCTCCTCCTGCTATCTTTACCTCTCATACACATAAGTAGGGACACCATCATTGAGCGTCATTGACACGCGTACATTTCTAGTCGACTAAATACATCACCAGCGGTCGTCTCTGCGAACTGAGAATCGACCACTACTAATGAAGTTCGACTGCTAGAAACGGACGGCTGTCAATAACGTCCCATAATGTCATCCCTACACTGAAGTAAAATATTTTTCAGATCGACGACGTAAACGGCTTCGACGACCGCCTTGTCACGCCCTTCCTGGAGCGGCTCAAGTCTGCGGGAATCACATCGAAGGATATCGATCTGGTATACTGTAGGTCCTAGAGCAAAGGTTGGGCAAAAATATTTCGAAATAAAAATCTATTGTATTATAGATATATTTTGCACAACTAAATTGGCTTATTCATGATTTCCGGTCGACACATACAAGGGTATACTATAGAGCTAGGAATACTGTAATCAGAGACTGGCACAACGGGCTGTCCTAGTTGACATACTGCAGTCCGTTTGATCAATTTGATTTTGATCATTTCCGTTTGACCATGATTTTTTGGGGCTAATTCACAATTTTTGCAGTCAAACATTTACGGCTACATCAACTTGTGGGACTCGATGAAGATCTTCGGATTGGCAGGTAATATAGACTAAATTATACGGTAGTTCATAAATAGTCTGCAGCTACTGATTAGCTATTATCCAGTACCTAGTCATCAGGATTACCTAAACAGAACGTGCATTTACTGCATTTGTCATTCGTCTTAGTTCCGCTGAGCGGTTATATATCGCATGAAGAAAGAACAACACCGCGGATGATAGACGAATGGCAAATGCACAAAATTCACTGAAACGGAAACCAAAAAAAAGTCAAAATCGAAGGTTAAATGCGGGTCTGCTTCAAATAATAGAAAAATTTCTCTTGAGGACGCCGAGTTTTAAACTCCACCGGCGACTTCAAGAAGATCTCAGATGGAAAGTTTATGTGGAACACGATGCGGAGAATGACTTTCCCGGGTAAATGATTTAATAAAAATCATTTTTTCGCCAGCTGTTTGAAAAAAAACCATGTGGGTCGATACCATTTTATATGAGAAAATGGGTTTTGTATAAATACTGCAGAATATTCTCAGGCATGGTCTCGAATGCGGGAGTGGGCAGTGGTACAGTGCTGCTCGATGATCAGGCGGAACGACTCGCATACTACTCTGGTAAGTGAATCAGATGGGGGATGCAAATCAGTCATGTAGATTTGTGTCATAATGATGATATGGGTCGTGTTTTGATAGCGCTTCTTCACCATTACGGTCCATAATGCTGTTGTCTTTCACCGCGTGGAACATTCGCGCGTCACGATTAACTTCATTATCAATTCCTTTTTAGCACAACTGCCTGCTTATTTAATTTTGACAACTTCAGCCTTCTACGTATCGAAGGAGAGGAATCGTGTGATGCCGATAGCCAACATGACACCATCCATCATCGAGAACTGCGACGGCAGCAAGACTAATACTGGTTGCTACAAGATCGTGAGTGAGAGCGATATAGGTACAAACGAGAATTTATCCTTGTGACGCTAATGTTCATGGCTGTAGTCTTTCGAGTTATGGTCGAATCGTCAGGGATTCAACACAACATATCTAAATGTGCTTGTGATGAATCAGAGCAGCCTCACAACATCGAGCGTATGTAAAGCATGAGAATGGACTATCGCGATAAGTTACTAAACGTCCACTTTACCTTTCCTGATCCGCTGATAAATTTTTTGCCCAATAGACGCAGTATCTTTCTCAGAGCGTCACCGACATTATCTCCGGATTCTGGAACTCTCCCGACGGAAATATGCCTTTGCAGGAGCCTGCATGCGGATTCAAGTATTATTTTTTTATAAATTCTGTTTAAATTCTTTGGGAAAACATGTTCTATCACTCCTAGGTCTCAGAATTGTGAACCAAGCATCTTTTCCCTTAACAGTATTAGTATTTATTTATGATATATTAGTCTCCTACAATATCGTGTTGGGTGAAAGACAAAAGTCTGTTGAAAATGACATTAACACACGGTTCAGAGCGAGCTTATAACGTGAATGACTTTTGTTCACATAGTCATACATGTGGGTCCTGCGATCGGGAGACTGCCCATTTTAAACCACTTTTTAATCGAACAAGTTGTAATGATGCGCCAGATTATCGATATTCGCCCTAATATTCCATTCCGCTTGAAGTGGGGAGAAGTGCGACTACACGTTATTCATCGTGATTGGATCCGTCATTGTCGGCGTCATCGCCGCCATCGCGTCGTTCTTCATCATCCGCCGACACTTGTGAGCTTAACAAAAAATGCACTATAAGCATAATTCCACGTATAAGATGAAACGGGGTCGCACGTTTAAACAAAATTCATCCAAAAAATTTAAAATATTCACTGAACTCCCAGGCTTGGGACAGACTATTGCTTCGATTTCAAATAGATAAGAATCAGAAATTGTCCGTCAAATGAGGGTATAAAACGCATACCCAAACCTTCAATGACCCCAAAAAATTGGCCGTTCACAAACCGGCTTCCGGTGGCCGAGATAATTATTTTCTGTATTTTCCAATCCAGCTCTGACCCTGACATTGTGTGTGCCCGACCCATCCGTACATGAGCTATTTTATTTCAACTATTTTCAGAGATGATCGAGCGCTGGACAAGATGCCGTGGCGAGTATTTCGCGGTGACATGCAGATCGTTGATGAGGAACAAGTCAAGTCAATGGTCTGTCATTTATGACGATTATTTATATATTTATGCTTTTATGGATATATGCATAGAATATATTTTTCGCCGTTCAGTGAGTGACTAGCACGTTTCATTCTGATGATAAAATATTTATTATAGGAAAAAAATGAGAAAAAGTTCACTCGGTTTTGAATCCGAAAAGTTGCTCTTGCTTATATTTGTCAAAGCTGAAACACAATGAAGAGCGGAAGTCAGAGAAAAGAAAGACGAAATAGCACGCGAGACAATCTATCAAAAAAACGTGGAAGGAGCGTACTAGGTGTACTTAACCGTTACCTAAGGATACGTAATGATCACACGCGATTTCAGCTCTCACTCGGGTCTCAACGGACGAAACTGTCGAATATGGTCAACTCTATGGTGAAGGTGGGTGTGTATTTCAGCGAAAATCCGCTGTTAATCGAACAACCAATGCAGAAGGCGCTATGGACCTACCGTCGTCATAATAAATATAAATTTCGTTTATTTATTCAGAATCACGCAATCATCGGCGTCAACACTCATGCCACATTCCACTTGTACGAACAAAGGAGACCCATCAAGTTCTGCCGACTGGACCTCGCCCTGCTCAATAGGGTACGGCAGCCATTTACCCAATCCGTTTCCGTTGTCATTTTCGCACGCTTATCACGCTTATATTTTAAATGAGTGTCATGAGCGTAGGTGGTCAGTAGAGCTGGCCAAATGGCTCCGAGCGGCTCGTGAGCCACAATGAATGAGCTGGCTCGTGGCTCACGAGCCAGGAGCCATGAGTGGCTCCCTCGAGAGGTGACCGACCGGCACGAGAATAGGAGAAGAGAATGATGAGTGAGTCGGCTCATTTGGCTCATTTTTATTGCTTCTCTGAGCCATGACGGGTGGGATGGCTCGTGTCTCACTCATTTTACATGCAAAATAAGGAGCCAGCTCACTGAGCTGGCTCATTCTAGAGCCATTTGGTCAGCTCTAGTGGTCAGGTGTGCGAAACAATTGAGGGAACACGGTAGCCCTTTTTCCGAGGGATATCATATTTTTCGAAACGACGAACAAAACATATTGAGGCTGGACTAATTATTTGGTTGACTCTATTATAGTTGGATACAATAAGCTACCGTAATTTTCAGATGAAGCAAGTTATTCACGATAACCTCAATCCATTCATGGGCATGGCGTTCAATGAGCGGAACGAGATGTTGCTCCTGTGGAAGTTCTGCTCCAGAGGAACACTTCAGGTACGGTAGTTCAATGTGGACAAACATGCAACTGCAAACGACATTTTCTTACGGTAACTCAACCAATAATAACGACAGGATACGGTAGTTTAATTCGATAAAATGCATGACAGGATCTCGTCTACAACGACACGTTCGCCCTCGATGTCAGATTCCACGGGGCGTTTGTCCGCGACATCACACTGGTTGGGATTTCGCATGTCATCTTCAAATTTGAAAATTTCTGATTCAGGGCCTGGAATACCTGCACATGTGTCCTGTCGGCTATCACGGTTCACTAACCACATGGGCTGCCCTCATTGATCGAAACTGGCTCGTGAAGCTGACCGATTACGGTAGGTATGGGGGTTTGACCCAATAGCTTATAGCATCCCTGTGAAATGGTTGCTCAAACGGGAAAACAAAAGAGTTTGAACTAGACACATGCACCTTCCTCACCTGCCGTACCGATGAACTGGCTACCGTAACCTTCAGGAATCGCCGATCCGCTGCAGCGATGGGAAAAGCACGGCAGCATCAATTCGGAAACGCTCAAGGGCGAAGAAGAAAAGAGTGGCAGCATCCAAAAGCAAGGTTGGTGAAAGAGTGAACAAGACAACATCGATACAAACAAGCAAGTGCGGGACGCGTGAAAACACTTGCATCCCCATCCTTGTGAAGGATTGCATCTATTGTTTCGAATCAAAAGGTGAAATGAGGCGAACCTTACAGGTATACTGTATGTTGCACCCGAGATGCGGACGAACAGCGATAAGAATACGACCAGAAGAATGGACCAGAAGTGGCTAGAGCAGAGCGTTGAGAGGAGACGGTACGGTAGTACAAAAGAATCATGTATTGTACCGAATACGGTAGATACAAACGACTAAAACTCCCCCTCCCCCTGCGAGATATTGTCGTACGTGTTATAATTCCCTCAAATTGCACCGTCTCGGTATTTGTGCTTTTTAGTCCGCCTGTTTTTGCAGTGCCGGCGACATCTACGCGTTCGGCGTAATCATCTACGAGATTCTCTTCCGAAAGATGCCCTTCAGCGAGAAGCAGGACATGGATGGTGAGCATATTTCATCTGGATGATTCGTTTTCCAAACGTGGGAAACGGATTTGGACTTTTTCGAAAAAAAAATATCTAGTATTCTAACGAATGGAGTGTTGAGTATTTGGAACCGAAAATTTATCATTTTGTATGGCTTATATAATTCAGCCGTTGTAAGGAAAAATGTCAGCATATGGTACACATCTTATAGAGCTCGCGACCAAGGCGATGGCTGGTGAGAAGATCGCAAGGCCATCCGTTCAAAAGGACAGGGTAACTCATCCTGACCTCATCGCCCTGCTGCAGGTACATATGTGCCCAACCGGTCGGCCCGATGAACATCTGACTGTGCGGATACTGCATTCAAAGCATCCAAATCACGAGTCTTCGCCGTTGATTACCGTAATCCAATCGATAATAAGGATAACACTCTAGGACTGCTGGCACGACAATCCCGAAGTTCGTCCGACCATTCGACGTGTGCGCTTGTCCACAGAGTCCTACTTGAAGACGTATGCCACATTTTACTACATTGTTGAAATACCGTAATTCAATCAATCGTTAATTTTCAGCAAGGGTTCCCTTGTCGACTCGATGATGCGAATGATGGAAGAGGTACAAATTTCATTGAAAGTTGCCGTAACCAATTTACTGTATACCTTACCACACCATGTAGCCCCACCTTGACTTTCCCATAATCCATTCTTTCGCAATCACTTACAGTACTCCAACAACCTCGAGAAGATCGTACAAGAGCGCACTAGCATGTTAGAGGATGCGAACGTTCGAGCTGATCGACTGCTATCTCAACTACTGCCAAAGTAAGCAAATGATACGAGCTGAAATCAAACTTCAGAATCATTTACTTACACGTGAACTTCTATCAATAATCTACCGTATTTTACGCTTTTTAAGATTCGTCGCCAGCGAACTCAAGAACGGCCGATTAGTCCCTCCGAAACAGTTCGCCGCTGCCACGGTGCTGTTCTCCGATGTTGTTGGATTCACCAAGCTTTGTTCAAGGTTAGCATAATTTCCGACTGGGTGAACTACCGTAATCCTAGCTCCGCCCCACTGGAGGTGGTTACGATGCTCAACTCCGTGTACTCTGGATTTGACGAGATTATCAACAAGCACGAGGCATATAAGGTGAACTTCATTGTCCACTATCTGTCATTTGCCGTCGTGCATTCATCACCGAATACCGTATGTTATGCGGAGAAGTACGAAGAGTTTACCACCCCCCGGGAAATTAATTTTCAAAAGTTCGGAATTTAGGTAGAAACCATTGGTGATGCGTATATGGTCGTTTCGGGAATTCCCGAGGAAAACGGAAAACGACACATCGCCCATATTGCTGACATTTCGTTGGAGATCTTCGAGGTACAGCCAAATATTCTAATTCTAACGACAACATTTGTAAATATCGCAGCAGTCATATGACTGAACTGCTCCATATACCATACGCAGTTACAGTACCCCATTGCAGTTCCTGAAGAATTTCGACATCCCGCACCGAAAAGACCAGAGGATCCACTGTCGGCTTGGATTCCACTCAGGCGCCGTTGCGGCCGGTGTTGTGGGCGTGAATTCACCGAGATACTGTCTGTTCGGGGATACGGTAAGCGATGCTTGTGGGGGAAATGAAATAAAGAGACATTGCAAGATTACCGCGGCAATCAACATCTGCCTCATGTATGTAGTACATAGGTATAGTTGGAGACGATTCGGAAAAGGCAGAACGCGCAACACCACAAATAATACGAGAAACCTTTGCTGGATGTGGGGAAAACTATGATTGAAAACAAGGCAGAAAAAGTCACCGCATTTTTGGTACCATATACAGGTGAACATCGCGTCCCGGATGGAAAGCACCGGAGAGCCCGACCGTACGCAGATCAGTGAGCAAGCCAGGAACCTTCTGGTGCACGAGTATCCCGAGTTCGTACTGGAGAAGCGAGGACAGATGGAGATCAAGGTTAGTGTAGGCGACACTTTTCTGATGTTAGAACGTATATCACACCACCAAGAAAAATTGCAGGGCAAAGGAATGGTCACCACATATTTCCTCAACGAGAAGGACCGAGAATACTTCTCAAGAATGCGCTAATCGATACCCTAACCGAGACTCCCCCATACATATATTTGTCGCTAGTATTCAACAACCCAGACTAGTCCCACATCTGGTATCACGCTCCTACATTCTAATTCTTATTGAAGAAAGGTGTAATAACTATTTTGCAGTAGATCAGTCTGAAAAAGCTATATTTTGGATGAATGAGGCAATGCATACCACGTTCCGGCTCGGAATCATCCTGTGAAAAGCTTTGGTGTGCAACAAAAGAGTCTGATTTCAAACAATCGTATTGCATTTCTGGAGTGTACATTCAAATATTCCAGAATTCCATTCCATATTGTTATTATTTAGCGAGGTCTCGCATTTACTTGCTCTCTCGTTTTTTTCTGACTCGCCTTATAAATTTATTGTGAAACATATCTTTAAACCATCAACAATTTTTTAACTTGCATTTTGAAATAACTCAAAAATGGTCATCCAGAATTTCATGAAATTTGGAGATGTTCCTGAACAACATATGTATATACAGTTGTCGTTAAGCCGAATTTTTATTTAAAATTTTCTAACACAAAGATATTACAACAAAATCATAGTATGACTACAATGTAAAATTACTCTCTCATCGATTTCCCTGTGTGGGCCACTGCGTCATAGAGTATGTGTGTTGCATGTGTTGCGTCTGGTGTCGTTTTCCGCGAGTCTTCCTTCAATTCGGATACCGGAGTCGACTTCTGATATCCCACATGAAAAAATACAAAAGTTTTGTTACTGGTCTTGCCAGTCAAGGGCTAATGACTGTATAATATGTATGTTATATGAAGTTGCTGGAGCATGTAATTGGCATTACATTAATGAAGCAGTACGTGGTGATATTTGTGATTGCATCCCTGTAGCTTTTTCGTGGTCGCAATAAGAAGAATGAGAGAGAGCATGACACTGTGATACTAGGGAACGCTTTTTGGAGCTGAAGTGCAACAATTTTACCTCTGCGCATTGGTGAATCATTCTCTCTCGCTCCAGTCGTCATCCGTTGAGATCCCTCCTATCCGCACTGATTGTACTGATATAGAAGCATATTTTATAAAATTAATAAATAAGGGGATAGACTGGTCATCATAATATCAACAACTAGTGCTATTTTGAAGCTAGCGTTAGCAGTGTGGCATATTGTTCCGCGCAACTACAAAATGGCACAGTGTGACACATTGGCCACAACCCGGGGGGGGGGGGGGGGGTATGCAGAGAACAAACACCCCGGGTAAAGTTAACATAGACAAACTGAGGGGGAAATATGAAGAGAT
>JACMIF010004464.1:0-12278 GCA_014805445.1 Diplogasteroides magnus | reverse complement strand
TCTTATCTCGTCGAGACGATCAAGAATCACTATACTTTTATAGGGTTTGGACGCCTAGGAAAAAAGTTAGATTTTTCGAGTCCGCACTTTGCCGATTTTTCCTACCTCTCAAACTCATTTTCAGAAATTGGGATGTTGATTTTTGAACTCAGCGTGGTCGACTTAGTCAGATAGGAAAGTTTCAGATGGGGTCGAGTTTTGAGATTGTGCCAGCCTCGCGGTCTGATAACTCACTCCAGTCAGATAGTGTCTGTTATACATGCTTGGAGAATATTCAAGCAAGAAGTTAACATGAAACGAGATTTTTGCTCGAATCTTCGAGTAAATGCTGGTTATAAACGTTGAACGAAATGACACCATGGCAGAGTACTTATGCGTCATGCGTTTTGGCAGGCTACATTTTTATGGCTAACATGAAGCAATTGGATGACAAATTACTAATGTAGGGAAAGTAAGCACGAATATAATCACACTTCGCGCTTTCATTATACGGCGGGCAAAAGTAAGAACTTTCATTTGCGCGGTCTTAAATGAAAAAGCGCGCACATTTCGTGCGTTGAACGAACAAACGTTACCCTTTTTGACAATTGCTCGCTACCGACGCCAGAGAGAGGCCGCACGTAATGGGTCTACAGAGGAGAGAGCTAATTATGCCGGAGTTTAATGAATGAGGTGGCAGTATCCAGTAAGAGACGGGAAGACTGCTCAATCGACTATGATTCCCATTTGAATCAGTGTTGAACAATGAGAAACATTTCAGACTGAATATTTTTTTCGCTCAGGTGATTTTTGTTGTGTACGCAAATGTGAAAGGATATGCCTTTCCGGAGAGGAAATTGCGCGAATAAAACAAAGCAAACTGAAGGAGAAGAAATACGTTGGTGCAACTGGGCTACGAGATATGATTGTTAGCAAGGAAACAGTCTCACCACTCTTGAAAGCGAGCAGCTTCCAAACAACCAGTTCGGCGGTGTTTCGATTTGGTTGTTTGAAAATAAAGTGAGATGAGATTGGTTAATACAAGCAAGGCAAGATCGGTGTATGAAAAGGCCGCGAAATGAGCATGCGCAGGGGAGAAACTGGTGGCTGAACAATTGTCTATTAGGTTGCTAAGAAAGTCTTTGTGGTTTTTCATATTCCGATACAGAAAAATCTGAGTGAACACCAGACAGTATTTGTGTAGTGCATAGTTGTTGGTTAGCCTTGGCCAGCATGTAAGCTTAGCTTAGCTGCTCCATTCCTTCAACACAAGTAACAGTAGGCTTTCAAAGTCCATAGTTGCCGTGAAGACCACTGATAATTTCTCGAGCTGTAATTTCACGAAGCGAATTTTTCGGTCCAAACGAATTGTGCTAATGTATGAGTCGTGTCATAAACAATACCAGTCCCCAGTGAGAGATCTTTCAGCCAACCGGATTTTCCAGGGCAAAATATTTATGAAAATAAAAAAAAGGAAAAAACGCCGTTTTACCCGAAAAAGAATGACAGCTCGATTTCAAAAGCTACATCATTATGTTCAATTTTCTTTCGAGTGGAACTTACGCATTACCAATAGATTATAAATCCACATCCGATTATCGCTCTAAATGCCTTATTCAGGCAGCATCGGTAAGAATAGTTGCCAATTTTTTAAACATGGTAAATTCTTAGATATCTTTTCTCGTTCTTTTCCTATAGTAAACGGTTCAAGGAACACGTATGCGCTATATGTAGTACTCGTCTCCCTTATTATAATTAACACCTAAGTTATACGGCCACTTCGTCTTAAAGGATATAACGAATGCATTTTCAAAAAAATTAAAAATGGTCCCGAGTAGCAAATTACCAGTTTTCACGAAAAATGTATTTTTAGTTTTATTTGTGTTTACATGTATCAACTTTCATAATTATTTATGGTTATGGACAGTACAAGAGTAGGACATTAACCTGCGCCCATTTCGTTTGATATCGTTTCCTTTCCGCCGAAATGTACATTTTATGCAAAAAGTATCACCCGTTTGACTCTTTCTACCTTTTCCTTCAGAACTTGGTAGTCATAGCACAGAATTAAAAGCCCTTATAGGATATGGTGAGGACAGTTAACACGCTTAATAATACCCACTAGCAAGCATACATGCTTTGCTTGAACGCACGGGGAACATTGAGAAATCGGATGTTGAAGTGCTGCGAAGTGGTAAAAATTTTCCTTTCTGTCATAACTCCATAAAGAAGAAGCGTGCAGTCCTATATAATTTGTGCCAGCATGCCACAAATTATATAGGACTGCACGCAAAACCACAAAGACTTTCTTAGCAACCTATTACTACGTGCAATTTATTTGTAGGCAATGTGTATACTATACATAACCACATATAATAAAAATGCGCAACTTCTATAAAAAAAGATAGATGGTTTTCAAAAAAACCACAAAAACTTTCTTAGCAACCTAATACTACGTGCAATTTATTTGTAGGCAATGTGTATAAGGCTGAGAGACTGAAAGGAAAGAGAAAGAACAGCATACTGTATGTAGTCTCGTCTCATCTTCTCTCTTTCTTGTTCCATTCAATCCACGAATCGCATTTCTTTATCATATATGCCAACCAAATTGGGACGAAATGAGGATTAAAAAGAGGTCTATAGGTATTGCGTAGTTTTGTTGAATAATTAAGGTGCAATTAGGATGGATGGGGATTGGTGTTCCTGTAGGTACATATATCGCAACTGAATTAGAGACTCTCTAAATAGAGACTATTGCTCGGAAGAGATAAATGACGATAAATTGCGTGTACTCTGTATCGATGGAATAAAGAGATCCACTTATCTTCAGGGGATATCTTATTTGTGTAGTTAGAGAGGATTGATCATTGACCCCCCCCCATTCCCCACACTATTATACATAATTCTACTGTCCTGAGTGATTCGTCTAATCTTTTTCGAATCTCTTCCGTATAGAGGCAATCAATAGCATCCGGATAGGCTACCGATCTATCAAAGTTCTATCCTGTAACATTTTAAACAGTGAATAGAATGCGACTCTATTGCAGATCCCATACGCTTAAAAGTCAACTTATGATGGCATCCACCCAGGTGTTTCCGAATTCGAAAAAGGAAACGGTATTTAATCTATTGCAGGAAGAAAATGGTTCGAGCATTTTTGATTCCGCCCTGCGAAGCAGAAGTTCCGTTTTCCGATTGGCTCGCGCAGATTATGCCTAATATATTGTTGAAATATAATGGTCGGGAATCACCAATTCCGATTTACTTTGTTTCGTGGTCTTCCACTTCGCAGGGGGGAATTTCAGCTTCGCAGGGCGCAATTAAAAATGCTCGAACCATTTTATTCCAGCAATAACAAGACGATATATCCCGTGGGTGCACAGTTGGATTGCGAGAAGTTTCAACACCGTCAATGAGAAAAATCGTGAATTTGCAACAACATCAATCAAATTAACGAGAGGTGGAGGAAGGAAGAGAGAGAAAGAATTGCTCAGATTGCAACTGGGGGGGGAATAAAACGAGATCGGCGATCATATATAGAAATCGAGTGAACTTGGACAGAGATAGGGGAGAGCGGGAAGGAAGAAAGAAGAATTGCTTCTTTATTGGCTAATCTCCTCGTGCCGTGAATTTGCAACTAATACTCTATACTCTATACGAAAACGAGCACGCAAGAGGTCAAAATGTCCAAAACGGGAGTGTTGCATACTGGAAGGGAAGATACGATCAAGTAAGGAGAAGGGGTGAGAGTAAAGAGAGAAGGACGAATGACGTGAGATAAGGACAGCTCGGACGCAATTTGGTGCATGGACAGTGTGAGAGGAGAATTAGCAGCTGTGTACTTGGAATTGTTAACTGTCGCCCTTACTGAGTATCCAGGGTGGGGAAAGGAAACGCAAAAATACATTAACCCTGTTGTTCATTTCATTCCACGCCGCGCTAACCTTTCATTTGAAATTCTGTATCTGCTTCACATTTTATCATTAACTTCGTTCTCAAATGATTAGAAATTTGCAGAATAGTTCAGAATTTTGATCCAGAATCTAGAAGCTGGCAGGAACTCCGAGATCTTCGTGCCTATCACTCATTTCTGAAAATCTACACTATAGGAAATAAGTTAAATAAGTTACCGGCGGATTACATTTTCTCCGATATACCCTATACATGGTGATTTTGACCATGGTACAATAATTAAAAATTATTTTTTTACAAACACATTTCTAGAGGAGACGAAAATGGAGCTATATTTATGCGGGGTTGGCTTTAGCTTTTCCCAGTATCGGGCCATAATATGGCAACTTTCCGTTGATCAGCTTTTGCCGGCGTACAAGTTGCAGACATCAATGGGCGGCCCCAAAAAAGGGGTACCTCTGAAAAGCTATTTTTGTTGTATGAAGAGCTAGGCTCATGAAATTTTCAGGGGTAGTTACTAGGGTGGGGAAAGGAAGCAAAATCATTCTCCGCGTGCTTGCTTTTCAGCGCGGCGAAAAGACAACGGTGCACATTTCGAGGAATGAAATAGTCACCGGCGACTATTTGCCAAACTGAGTAAAGCTAACTCCGTCCAAAGCAAAGATTTTGGGCTGAAAATTTTATAGTAACTTCTCAATTGCATGTCTATGTCACAATCCAAATTTCACGTCATTTGGTTAAGAACGAAGCATACGGTAAATAGTCAGAGCTCGCCATGAAATAGTCACCGGTGACTATTTGCGCGGCGTGGAATGAAAGCGCAATTAACGCTTCCTTTCGTGCTTCCTTTCCCCACCCTGGTAGTTACCCTTTCCCCACCCTACTACTAGTTACCCGACTACCCCAGCTTAATTATTGGGCACTTAGACAGTCATTTTTCCTTTGCGCCTGTGCTGGGCGGTCGAAAAAGCAATAAATCGCAAAAAGAGACCATATTTGCGGATTGTTTCTGCAATGGGGAGGCGACCTAAAATTCGGGTCTAAGTTGTAATGAAGTATTCCGAAGGTGAAATACATTCAGTAAAAGTTTCAGATGACTTGGACCCCTCACAGCAAAATCGCAATGTTTTGAAAACCTATATGAGACTCTCCGAAATATGGGGAAGCGGCCAATCGAGATACAGTGCCGTCCAATTCCGGAATTATCAGTCATGTGGTCTAGTATACGCATGAAAAATTTCAGATGTTTTCGAAAAGTTTGCGCGAAGATATTAGAGAAAATATTTTTAAAAACGATGACTTATTAGCTTTTTTTCGAAAACTTAGCAGAGAAACAACATTTACGGGTCTATCCTTGTACACAAAGATTTAAAAAAATTCTAAAAATAAGCGGTAAAGTTTTTCAATAAGTATACCCGCAAATAAAATTTCTGAAACTATCCTCATATTTTTAGCTATCGTAATTTCGTAGAAATCGAGTTTTGTTGTTTTCATGAACCAGTTGTACGCGAAAAATCAAAACTTTGCTCAAACTCAACGATTCGCGCCCAATTTTTTCCACAAATTTAATCGTTGTATCCACGAACTATATTGCACATAAGAACCACCAGAACTTTCACATTTTAATACAGCATCAAAAAATGTCATTTTGATATTGGGTTCTTTTCCACATTTTCGAATTTTAAAAATAGAGTTTGTTCTAGGTGCTACACGTATTATTAGAGATTCGTGTAGGCCTTTTTTTCTTCTGGTCATTTTGAGCCCTCTGCCGTTGCTGGACGAGCGGTGTGTAAGGAGTTATGATTTTCTGAATCTTGGCGATTTGTCCAAAATCACGAAATTCCAAATATTTCAGCTTTTGTATCTCTCCACCCATACGATTCCAGACAAACTTCCTTCACAAAAGTGTCCTGTTTTGATGTCCTCTTTCAATATTGGTACTAAAAAGTGGGGGTCATGTCACTTACTGAAAGTCCGGTTTTAGACATTGCCGAAAATTTAAGAAAAGTGAAAAATGACCCAAAAATCACTACCGATGAATCAAATGATTTTTCGAGACATCTCGAAAAAATAAACAAAAGGTCATAACTCGGTTCAAAATTGATTTCAGAAGCTCATTTTAGCGCCAAAAATTTTCTCAAAAAATACTCTTTCAGAATTGATACTAAAAGTCATAGGTCATCTTGAACGATTTTTGGTTCATTTTTGGGTCATTGAGACACTCACCGCCTCTTTATGCCTGCTCCAGTCAACCCGGAAATTTTTTATGCAATACACTGCTGTAGTATCTATCCAACGCAGGTATGCTTGAATTTTCTGCAGCAAGAAGCCTGCTTCTTGCTGTAGAAAATTCCAAACATGGCATTTCATCACCAAAAATTCGAAAAAAAAGAAAAGGTAGTTATATTGTTCACTCGTCAAGGGTTCTCGAACGATACATAATATCGTATCCAATTCCGAAATTTCAGTTGATCGGTAAATAAAAACATTCATCGTTACGAGAAGAAATACATAACAAGCGGTTCATTCACATCACATACACTACTGTGACTAAGTATTGAGGCCTCTGTTGTAGTAGATTGGTATTTCAAAAGTAAATTGGTGCAAAAAAAACAGATTGGTGCATAAAAAACAGATTGGTGCATAAAAACAGATTGGTGCATTAAAAATGATTGGTGCAAATAAGATGGAAATCTTTCTCCAAAAACAGATTGGTGCAAAAAAAATAAAAACACAGATTGGTGCAAAAAATATTTTTTCAATGTCATCTTTAAAATCCATTTTTATAACTCTTTTATGCTCGTGCAGTCACCAGTAGGCGAATATGACGAACGCCATTGATATTTGCGCTATAATGTCGAAATAGGCACTTGCGCCGTTACCATGACAACAACTATGGTGCATCTTTGCTTTTCACCATTATGGCGCTCTTATCATCGTTGCTACCAAGCAACGATTGATTTGCACTTTTTTCAACCTATTCCCTGTACTCGTACTCCTCACCTCCATTTTGTTTGTCATTGTGGAATTCTAATCTCACGCATTTCCAACGACGCTGTCAGTTTCATTCCCTCGAAAAAAAGACCCTTCCCTGAACATTAATAATCGTCATCATTGTGGCGCTACGTGAATCCTACCTGATTGTTGCCTTTGTGACCTCCTTGATTTTTCGGCACTCTCCACACCTCCAAATAAACTGATCTTGAGGAACCGAAGTATCCTTGTAGAGTGACATATCCGTTTTACATTGTTTCTTGTTATCGATTAGGGAGTACCTGTATATAATCAAAGATGACATAGTCATCTGAATTATTTCTGACTTGGCAAGAAAACGGAGCGTTTTCATCATTCTGACTGGGGTGTGGTCATCGCGATCGCCAATGTGGTTGATTAAGTTTCTTGTTCGGGGCTCTTCCAGATCCCAGAGCAGTTCTACATGCACTGGGCTACAATCTTCCGGAAGCAGGATGGTCGTTCGTCCACGAGGTCGACCACGCTTCAACCTGTTCGAGAATCAACTCTATGAAACATACGAAAATAAACTGACCTGATGAGTGTGTTGTTTTGTTGCCGTCGGCATGAGCAGTGCATACGGTGGGTGTGAAAAGCAGAAGGAAGAGCAATATCCCGTAGTGACTAACAGACGAGTTGGAATACATATGAGGAAACCTCTTGTGCGAATAAAGTGCACATGAGGCGGAGCGAAACAGGACGAGGACGAAATAAGTGCAACTGTCTGGAAGAAAGACAAGAGCGCCATGGGAATTTGTTCTTGTCATGGTAACGGCGCAAGTGTCTATTTCGACATTATAGCGCAAATATCGATGGCGTTCGTCATATTCGCCTACTGGCGACTGCACGAGTATAAAAGAGTTATAAAAATGGATTTTAAAGATGACATTGAAAAATATTTTTTGCACCAATCTGTTTTTTTCTGTTTTTTGCACCAATCTGTTTTTGGAGAAAGATTTCCATCTTATTTGCACCAATCTGTTTTTATGCACCAATATGTTTTTTATGCACCAATCTGTTTTTTTTGCACCAATTTACTTTTGAAATACCAAATCCACTACAACAGAGCCCTCAATACTTAGTCACAGTAGGGTATGTGATGTGAATGTTTCTTCTCGTAACGATGAATGTTTTTATTTACCGATCAACTGAAATTTCGGAATTGGATACGATATTATGATACACAACAACACAATATGCCCGAAATACATGCTGGGGGGGGGGAAGAAAGATATATTTATTACTGTATTTTTTTCCATATCACACGGAAGGGAAGAGAGTGCTTTATATCTGTATTCTCATTAGAGCACAGACAGTGTTCGAGCGAGATGATTAACACCCGTATGTATTGTGCTACCTCATACCTCAGTCACTTCGCGCTAGAAACAATATCACAGAAAATATAGGGACCTCTCCTTCACCTATTGGCTTGTACGCCGTGAATTTCAGTTCATATAAAATCTAGAAAATGAGGTCACGAAGTTACATATGAAGAGGTGAATATGATGTTCATGCAGTAACATACTGGGAATATGACATTATGAAAAAAGGCAGGAGGGGGTGTGAAAATACCGGGTTACGGTAATTAATGTCATGAGGGTTTTTTCCTCTCAAGATGCGACATTTGGTTCTAAGGGAACACCATCACAAGTAGAAGTGACGTTATTTGCTGAAAACAGTAAACGATTATAGGAGAAATCATGAATGCGATGAAAAAAGGACAAAACATACGGTACGGTCGTTTTCGTAGTGGCAGATGATTGACGGGTCTTGCTGCAGTGCCGACTTCTGGTGGACCGTGAAGAGTGTCATCCGATGGGGGCATTGGAACGCTACCTGAATGATGATAATAGGAAACGTCAATACGGAATAACCTCGATTAGAGTACTGGAAGCGATTTTTTTATAATTTGAAGTTAAAATACTAAATGTTGCGATGTTTGTTCACTCATTGCGACCGATTGTCCATAATCAGCGAGAGAGACAGAAAAGAAGCACTTTGGTTCCGATAGCGACGCCTCGTGAAATACTCTACCGTACCTGGAGGAGTCTCCAGAGGACCCGGAGATTTGAGACCGCCATGCAGGCTTTTCATGTCATCCGGACGAGTCATCGATGCTCGAGCAGACAATTGAATTGTATTCACCTACAAGAATGCAATATGTATTTAAATGCATGTTTCTCTTACAATTAATTAGAGGTCCCTATTAAAGGGACTGTCCAGGGCGCCGATCCGAATCGCAAACTGACAAAGTCACTGTAGAAAATAACTTTGCCAAATCGTGAATGAAAAGGAAATTTATATTTTTGCTTCGTAGTTGTGTGAGTCCCTAGGTCTAAGTGCTAACTTTATTCTCTGTTAGGCTGTTTTCATTTCAAAACAAGCGAAAAGCTCAATCAAAGGAGCTACAGTGACATTTCAGTTTGCAATACTCGGCGCCTCGGACAGTCCCTTTAAGGTTGACAATATGACTAAATTTTCGGATATGTTTCACAGCTCTTATAAATTCAATATATGTACCCACGGTGAAACATATCCGAAAATTTAGTCAAACTGCCAACCATAGTCCCTATATAATCACCAAACTATAAAAAATATTGTATACACTGACCGACGAGTAGCACCACTTCTCGTACCAATACTGTGACATGTCACAGAACTCGAACATCTTCGCCACTTGGAAGTCCTGGCAATGCTGGTCGCAGATCACCTCAACATAAATCAATCAATATTTCAAACCGCACACAATCATCAAAAGGCAACATTACACACCTCAATCTCAGAGAGGATCGCGCACACTTCACCGAACCGCATCGCGGGTTCTCGCTGGAACAGTATCAATCAACAACGTTTCGCTACCTGTCCACTTATCGTTATTCACTAGTGTGGGATAATACGATTCCGTTAACAAAAGGAATTTTCATTTCGTATCTGCATCTTTCATTGCCCTGCTGTCTCTTTTCCGACCGCTAAGAATGCACCTAGACGACCGCGCATTGGCAATTGTTGTGTGATTCCCCAGCCGCCTACTTCAATCCTACTGGTCCAATTTCATTCCTAGCGGTCGGCTCTGCGGTACAGGGTAAACCGGGGAATGAAAGACGCAGATGCGAGATGAAAAATCCGTTTGCTAACTTTTGCTAACGGAATTTACTTCTCCACTCTATTATTCACCATAATTGTGTACCTGCCCGATCATTTCGTAGTGTTCGAAGAGTTGGTGAATGGCCCACTCTCTCCGCTGGCTCATTTTCTCTTAAGTCTCTTGTTGAACGTGCATGTTGTCTGAAAAAGTGCTCTGGCGTACAAATGCGGGGTAATGTTATTCATCCAAACTGAACTGTTGCTCTAATCTTTATATCTCGCTATTGAAACATAATCCGTGACGACGAAATAGCACATAAAAATGAGAGACCAAGGTGGCATCCAGGTGTGTGACGCCTACTAGGAATAACAGTTGAGATAGGATACATAATATGACGAATTTGAAATGGAATATCGGCAATGCCGATATTCTTGAGCATTATCTTTTTCGGATGAGCATTACAGCTGGCCAAATGGTTCGTGAGTGAGCCAATTCACTGATCTGGCTACCTATTTTGCATGTAAAATGAGTGAGCCACGAGTCACTCGACCATCATGGCTCAGAGCCACAATATAAATGAGCCAAATGTGCCGGCTCACTCATAATTCTCCATGTTGTCTGAACAAGTGTTCTTACGTACATATTAGGTTGGCCGGAAAGTCTTGACGTTTTTATTCTTCTTTCGTTAATGAGTGAGGCTCTTATCTCGCGGTTTGCTTATGTGAACAAGTGAGATACACTCTCTTACCACCCCTCACGCCGGCCTATATTCACGCCTATTGTGACAATGGTGCTGCATGTTTTCATCCTTAGAGTTCTTCGTCTCTGCCAACATCGAAATTTCGAATCTTTTTGAAGGCCAGGATAAATCATATGGACCAACATCCGGTAGCGGTGAAAGTAGGTGGCAGTGCGCATCACATCAATTTTTGGTTTTGCACAAACTGGTTTAGTTAGAACAATTTGCACTCTGAAACTTAGATGTTCAAAACGGTGATTTTGCATATTCAGTTGAACGCAGATCAAAGCTACGAAGTAAATCCCTGGTTTGAACTTGCCCATTATATTCTGCGAATTACATAGTGCAAATAATATATTTAATATTTAAGGCCAGAAGTAAAATTGCGCCAGGAAAAATATTTCCATTTTTTCAAAAATTCCGGGAACTCGCATAGTCGGACAGTTTATGGAATTTTTGAAAAATGGTTCTGGCAAGCATTATCCATTCAGTCGGCCCACCAACTTATATGATATAAATCATCAGTGGACCCAGTACTACAGTATTCGCTATTAGTTCTAGAAAGCCAAGTAGAGCAGCAGCCAGCAGAAATATTAAATCGAATTCCGTGTATGACCGGGAAGGGGGTGGCACAGTAAACTCAAAGTTGTCCAAAAATTTTGAATTTTTTTCTGTGAACTTCCTAGGGGTGGACTACACTTCAGCCGCGAGTTCATAATTTTATCATCAAAATTGGCCGATTTTCAAAAATACATTTTAAAAAAGTGAAAATTTTCATTTTTGAGTTTTTGTCGCTATGTTGTATACCATTCGAAAGAGCATCAAAAGTTATGCAAAAACATTTTCTCAGATCTCAAAAGTACGCGAGTTATGACGATTTTGCTGTTTTTGACATAAAACTTATCAAGTTTTTTGACGTTTACACCCGATTGCTGTCAAAGTACCTCAAGCGCTATATCAGGTTAAATTCTCCTGGAAATTCTACGTCGGGTAGGCCACATTTTGATGAGGATTTCTGACAGCAATCCATCTCAAATAACGACGCAAAAGTGAAAACCACCGAAATCCGAAGGTCGGTGGTTCGAATCCCGCCTCGGGCAAACTCTTTTGCAAAATTTATTTTGAAGTTCCAGACAAACTTCCAACGCAAAAGTTACTTATTTTGATGTCCTCTTTCGATTTCCATCGAAAAAAGTAGGGGCTACGTTGAGTGATGAAACTCGTGTCTATCGCAAACTGACTATTTTTCACAAAATTGTTTGAAAATCATAACTAGCATGAATTTCACTTTTAGAGTTTCGGAAACTCATTAAAATTCATGAAATTTTATGCAGAATTTATATAGCGCCCATTTGGTAACATTATATTTTTGACCCAAATTTCGGCATTTTGACCCCCGTCGTGAAAATCGAGTTCATGTGTTCAACGTCGAAAGAGGACATCAAAATAAGGAACTTTTGTGTTGGAAGTTTGTCTGGAACTTCAAAATAAATTTTGCAAAAGAGTTTGCCCGAGGCGGGATTCGAACCACCGACCCTCGGATTTCGGTGG
>JACMIF010004463.1:0-12281 GCA_014805445.1 Diplogasteroides magnus | reverse complement strand
TCATTTGAGAAAATGATAAATTCATGGAATGTTCGGACCGCAATAACTTGCTTCAAACTGCATTTCATGAGCTGGGAAACACACCAAAATTAATCTTGTTTAACGGAGAATAATATTCTATCATAAAAGTATGGGGTCATGCTGAGTCATTTTTTCGATCTCTCTGGTGGCTATGTTCGAGAAAAAATTGCCCAACGTGACCCCTACTTTTTAGCACCAATTTCGAGAGAGGACATCAAAATTAGAAGCTTTAGTTTTGGAAGATTGTCTGAAACGAAGTCATTGAAGAATTATGCTGGTTTGAATATGGCCAACTTGATCAAATTAGGGCGTTTCTTGATATTCGGCTGCTCATTTCACCACCGTTGTGCCATATTTTCAGATCCGGAAACAAAATATTTCGTAGATAATTGAATGGAGAATTCGATAGAAGAATAAAACGAATAACAATTGTGGAAAAATATTTCAGGGTGATCAATGGAATACGAGCAATTGAAAACGATTTTTTGCTTTTTCGAAAATAACATTTGGAGAAAAATTTTCTGTGAAATGTTTGAACATATTTCAGAAAGCACTCTTCAAGATGAATCGAATGGAAAAAAGAAATCTTAAAAATATTGAAAATGAACAGTGTTATGATTTTCTGAACTGAGATCATGAAAATGAAGTTGACGAAAACATGATTTCATGCTATTTCCGAACCATGGGGGCCAAAAGCAGCATATCGGAAACTTCTTTTCCGATATGCATTCAGAAAAACCACTTTTGGTCTTCTTGACACCAACTTGACAAAGTACTGACAGAGGGGTCCCATATTACAACTACTGCGTCTTAAGCTAAATACGGTGCGTGTAGGAGATATGTGTTATAACAAATTATTTTGAATCTTCAACGCGTCCTGCCTAGCTGTTCTGGATGAATAAATATCATTGATTGATGACGTCACAATGGCCAAAGTGACAGTACAATTATTGATTGAATTCTCTAAAATGAATTGTTTGTTGTTCGGGTCGAAGATTTAGTACATTGTGATGTTGATGAGTGTGTAGCGAAACCAGTGCAGATCAATGTCCCCCAATAGCTGTAAAGGAATCGATTCATAATCGAATACTTGGAAACTTGGTGGTGAACCGGCGAATTGGCGGCGTATAGTGCATTGGCACGACTGTTCATGAATCAGTTGTAGTTCACCCAGGAGAGATATAGAGGGTGTGGTTGCATTGGGAGAAGTATGAAAACATATAACCACACCATACCAAGTACATACCAAGTAGCACATTTCTGTTTGCTGTGTTGCAGACCTGGAGCAGCTATTCTACGAAAAAATCTTGGCCAAAGCAAACCAACAACTACGCACTACACAATGCAACAACCTCGATTATGTTTCAGTGGCAAGATAAAGATAACAGTTTCTTTCCACGTCGATGCCACGAAGCCCTGTTCTATGAAATCCGAAAGCGTTGTCAAAAATTGAAGGAAAAGCTCGAGACTATCCGTTTATGAGTTTGGAAGAATTGTGGAGACGTTTAAGCTTCTGACCAACATACTTGTGATCTACGAAGCGAATAGAGTTATAAAAGAGCAGAGAAGGGATATGTAGCCAATTCAAGGTATTCTCCTTCAACACCACTTGCAGTAAGCGGACGCGGTGATAATGAATAACGTTATTTATCTCGTACTATGCAAATTATATTTTTCTAATGACGCCTGTTACATAAGAGTTTTGAAACGTATTTGAACTGGTGTTTTTTCGTCAAATCCTTTCGGAGCTGTTTTCTATCGAACGCAGAGACATCGCTCCGTGAAAATTAGACGAGTGAGAAATAAAACATTACTGTTGATATCAAAACCCTAATGTGCGGAACATAGAGTCTAGCTTGACAGTTTTCAGGATCCCCCATCCTTCCCTGTCAGCGGACACGATTGATGGTTTTAATGTTATTGAGTTGTCTTCAGACCAAACGGACATCGATCGAATTCGTCACTTCGCGCATGTTATATAAGAAATTTGAAACATATTTGGACCGCTTGCCCTTCCTCAACACCAATAGCATATAAATGAGTCTCTGACCTGACGAACTCCTCCTGTATGGGTGCCCTGAGTGGTTCGGCCTTCAGTTGCATACTCCTCAAACCTCCATTTTGGCCACTGGTAGAGATTGAGGAATATAGGGCGTTTAGGGTTCTTTCCTCTTAAGAAGTATCGAAATAGGCGAAATATTATTTTTCCAGACCATGAGTTGTCAACGGTTCGGCAATATAAGCACGGCGATTTTCTCCTTGATCATGACCAAAGCTCGTAAATGTATTTACAAATGCTTCAAGAGAAAAATTTAAGAACATAATATCAGAGCAGTTAGGATGCATAACAAGTATGTTTCATCAAGAATATGAAGGTATAGTCATTAGGTGATTGGCAATGTCATCCAATCTGGTCGAGTATCAACCAAAAGTAAAGTGAGCACTATCGTTGGCAGTTTGAGTGCGAAAGTGCATTCGTTATGTCTGCTGCTCCCCCAGAGCGGTTGTCCCTCGTATGCGGCAGACAGCAGCTCTGCGGAGAAGCAGACATAACGAATGCACTTTCCTTCTCAAACTGCCAACCACAGTGAGCTCGGAAGAGAGGGAGTCGGAAGAGAGTGACAGCTACTTAAACGTCATGCAGATTTGCATTGTGATGACGAAATACACGCAGCTGTACATTGCACAATTATGGCGCAGCAATCCATACCTGTCTATTGTTGTCTTACATTAGTAAGCAATGAATAAAAGAGAGAAGAATGATCCATGAAAAATAAACTGGCAGAGTATATCCTGTTCACGAAACATACCGCGATGGTGTCTACTAGTGAAGGCAGAATTAGTGGGAGAAGTACATTCCATCTCTCTGTGCCTCGTTCAATCGGTCGTGTCTGGTGTATAGATACGACCGGTTTAACGAGACGTAGAGAGATGGAATGCTCTTATCCCACTCGTTCTGCCTTCACTAGTGTCTACCCTTTCCAATGATTGCCGTAACCTTCGTCGTAGGCTTTCTTCGCCTTTCTGAAGATTTCGAATATGTTTCACGCTTTCCATAAGTGTTGACATTTAAGCTAATTTCGATTTGTCGCACACAGTAGGTCAACGGTAAATTAATTAGAATACTCAACCTTCGACGACTAATGCTGATTGATGTCGTCATAATGGTCTAACAGTCATATAATACGATTATTTATTGATTGAATTCCCTCACAGGAACTGTTTATTGTTCGGGTCGAAGATCTGGAACATTGTGATGTTGACGAGTGTGTAATAAAATGAGTTTTTTGTGTGTAATGAAAAAATCATTCAGCAATCGCAATAATTGTGTCGACCGGTAACTCTAGTAACTTCTATTTCAGTTGACAGCCAGTAGGACTGCTCGCAATTTCATTAATTTGGATTCTGTTTCAGCGACAAGGTAAAGATAAGAGTTTCTTTCGGCGTCGATGGTTGGCAGCCCACTCAGAAAATTACAAATGGGTGGATAATTTCGATGCTGAAGCTGGTTATGGTCCCTTTACGAATTGAAAGCGTCGACTAAACGTAAGCTTATGACTTACAAAGTTATCGAAAAATCGTTGAAGTGCAGCATGACTCCAGCTCTCCTCCACTACATGGAGGAATTAACTCATGCGATAGGAGCCTCAAGGTCTACGATCACGTTCCAGGATATGAAAGAGGTTGTAGGTCACTCTGGAGAATATGAATCGGGCAGAATAGTCTGTGAATCCTCTTTCAATAACCCCTATCTACAAAGCTCATGGACGAGTGACTGAGTAAAACGCGACGGGATATGGAGCATGATTCACGCTGATGTCCAGGACTAGTGTGGGGTAAGTCGATTCCGTTAGCAAAAGGGGTTTTCATTTCGTGTCTGCGTCTTTCATGACTCGGTTGTCTCTATAGTGCAGAGACCATTAGGAATGAAATTAGACGGCTAGGGAATAGAGATTCTTTGGTAACGGAATCGACTGGCTCACTCTATCCCTTCCCAATCAACGAGTACACTTGAAAGATTTAATTTAAAGTTATTATCGCCGTATTCGATCCAAAATCGAATATTTCAAATCACACCTACTATGTAATGGATATGAAACATATTTGAACTGTGCAATTCACAATTTCACAATACCAATGTGAGATGTGAAACATATTCCGCTTCGGGGTTGCCTCCATCGTCCTCCCAGCATCCGCCATGGAACTGTTGGCAATCGCTGCGGTCGCCTTTGCAAATGCATTCTCTGAGCGATAACGGTGGAATTGTGAAGCCTCAGTAGAGATTTGGAAGGTCAAACCACATGGAGCGTATCCTATCTGTGTACTCCAACAATGTAGGATTCCACTCTTGATATGTATTCTAATCAGATAATAGAGCTAATAGCTAATAAGATCAACGATAACGTTGAGAAAGACGGCTAATGATAAGAGAACTTTTTCTATCCCTTGAAAACTCTTTTCCGACATTGAATCACAGTTGTACACCCTCTTTCTTTCTTTTTCTTACCTCTACTGTGCTTTCTTTTTATCGGCGAAAAAACTCGCGACCAGCATTCGTTTCGTTTATCACGTTAGTACTTGCGGTTATAAAATTTTTTAATCACGGCACAATAATAAACTGAATACGAGAATCATTGATTTTTACAGAAATAACTGCTATGGGATCATCGCTTCATTCGGATTCAGCAAAAATGAAACTGGATGCTTGATCGTTATCACGACGACATCGTACAGCGTAATAGAACACGAGTGATGATTTCTTCAAATCCTGAAATGTTCATTTTGACGGTGAACCAATGTGCAGGCTAACTCGCCACTGTCGCCCTTACAGGTGTCACTCTTCTTTTACTAAACCTTCTTTGGCAGTGACCTCCACGAGTATTAGTTCTGTTGATTAAGCCTCACTGCTTCTCGCATGATGCATCAAGGCAGTCAGAGTCTGCGCAGCAATTAGAAGTGAGTAGTCAGTGCGCTGAATGTTCCACATTTAGAAACTCGTCCAGACCTCTCATTTTGTCTATAATCAAAGAACGTGCCCTTTCGCATTTCGTGCCGTCACAGTCATTTTGTCTGTGTCACTTATCGATCCAAGAGTGGCGTCCAATTCCATTGTCGCGCTGAACCATGCACTCACTGTTGGCAATCGATTATGCGTTATCGTGCAGTAATACAGATTCCTCTGTGTTCACTGAAACGAAGTGAATAATAGTCCGCATGCTCATAAATAGCAAGGTAATGATTACTCATAATTATCAAGATCATAAGGAGCACTAATCCTTTCTCAATTTGTCCTATGCACTCTCAAATTTGTGTGCTATTTCGCCTATGATTTCTAATGTTACGTTCCTTGTTTTGTTTTGTTACCAGAGCAAAAAGTAAACAAACCGTCATATTCGTTCCGTGTATTCTTGAAAGATGTCTATAGAGCTTCGACTGCTGCACTATGCAGCATAAATGCATTTCCACTGTGTAGGAGTGAATATCTGAAGTAAAACAGGATTATTGGAACATTTGCACCATAATAATGAACATTTAATCAATGGCTGAAGAAATACAGAAGATTAATCAAAAATGGGTAAAAATCAACTTGCCAACATAATAGAATCAGACTTTTTACGATAGGAAGACGCAAAAGGGGGAATGGAAGCGACTGATTGTGTGATTCAGGAATCGACGGCCGAAAGACACAACATTCTGTCAGAGAAAGGGTGTGCCGTCTAGCATGCAAGGCCTGTGAATAGAAATGAGTGATAAGATTAGGAGAGAATGTAGAATTAGTCAAATAAATTGTTAAAGAAGAAAACATCGGCCTCAAGAATAGCGGAGCGAAACAAATGGCTGGTGGGTGACAAGTAGTGTAGGCTAAACTTTTCAATCAGGCATCTATCGTGACTCATTTCTCACTTCATTATTCTCCTCGTCCCGGTTGCCTACCCCAGCGATATAGACACAGGGAAGAAAACCGCTCGGAGAGAAGTGAGACAAGATAGTAACGATTCGCAAACGATACCCGAGTGAGTCGTTCTAATAATAAGAGAGAGTCCTTCTCTGTTTATGTTTCTGGCACTGATAAACAGCTGTACACTCTCGTTTTCTTCTCTTCGCTAACATATTCCCATTTTTCAGTTCTTTGCACAGACCTCTCACTGATCCTCTTCTTAACATAATCAAAAAGCATATTTATTCTCTTTCATTCGGTAGATAATGTGTTCTTTATGTTATGCGCCTAAACGTATCCCAGACTTAATGGAGAAAAGAAATACGAATTATCTTTATGCACCCTGTGTTGCATAGAATATACTTGGTTCACTTAACGCAATCTCAACAAAAGAGAGATTCCTCCCCATATGTTCATGTATGTTTCATGATGAATACATAACCTCTTTCCTCGATAATATTTTCAATACTGAAGGAGCACCAATCTTAAACCAATACACTGCATACAGAATCTTATCCTTGCGGGACCAGGACAAATTCGAATGCAAATCTTCATCGATTCACCAAAAAATTACAACAATATTATTAAAGGAGCCACAAAAGGAGATTGTTTTGCATGCACTTTACGGGATCACTTCTCTCCATTCCCATACTCTCTCGTCGTCAGAGTAGACCGCTCTGACGACGAGAAAGTATGGGAATGGAGAGAAGTGAACCCGAAAGTGCATGCAAATAAATCTCCCTTTGTGGCTCCTTTAAATGAGCAGCGGGAACCGTGAGCATTGCGTGAATATTACAATTAGAGGTGGAAATCCAAACATTTTGTCTTCCTCAACACTAGACGCAGACTAATTTAGTATTTTTAAGAAAAGCAATAGTGGCACAAAATTGTATTTGCGCACTTTTCATAGGTTCCATGAAGATCGTGAAACACATTTTAATCGATCAGCTTGCCAATGCTTTTAGATTCCAAAACAATGGCGACTTCTCGAAGGAAGGACGTTGCGGTGCTTCCCATAATGATTCATGTATATTTTGTTTATTCGACTGAAAACAATTTTGATTGTGCTTGGGATGTTTATTTCTCCCCAATGGACCATGGGAATGACCAGTCAATGTTGGCCAACCATTCCCAGTAATGAGCGGTGAAAGATAAGTTCGCCAAGTGAATATTTGCACAATAATGGTGAAATGGGTACTCAAACAGTGCGTGGTTGGCACATGTGCCAATTTCACCATTATGGAGCATATCAATGGTGGACTTCTCGTTCCGGAATCAGTGCGGTCGAATCGATTGTTGCTATTGCACCAACTAAATATGCAGGAATTGAGGGAAACACCGGCTTTTATTGTGGAAAACCAACTTGATATTCCGAGTACACACACTTCATCTGGCTGACGACTGTGCACTCTCAAATTTGCGTACTATTTAATCGTTTCTCTGACCATTAGTCTTGATTTTGAATATATTTCACTCTCAACATTTCGAGGCTGACTTTCGTTTACCACAATAATAGTCTGAATAAGACCAGTCTTGATAGATTTAGAGGAGCGCGACGAAAAGAGAATAGAGGTTACATACCAAGCAACACATCCACGTCGTATGGTCGTGAATTGACAGTGAACTGGGTAAGGTGGAGCGTGGGAATTATGAATTGTTTTTTAGAAAAAAAAGATTGAAACCACAATTATTGTTTTCTTTAATATTAATCAGCCTTTATCGAAACCATGAAACATATCTGAAACGTAGATCGACATAGGATAAAACACTACACTGGTTGATAATGAGCGCGATTGTCCTTCTGTTTCTTCCTCAAATCATTCTTTCGAAAATAAGCACCGTACATGGAAAATCAAATTCACTGACTGGCTGAATGGGGAGCTCTGCTGACACTATTCTATTCTTGTTTAATGAACACTATTCTATTCTTGTTTAATGAACACTATTCTATTCTTGTTTAATGAACACTATTCTATTCTTGTTTAATGAACACTATTCTATTCTTGTTTAATGAACGGAAGCAAAAATAACTTTTCTGGGGAAGCCATTGTTCAGATACCCACAACTTCTAGGTCGATGATAAATAGTTTACCCAGAGTAGTTTATTGTAAGCCGCAAAAGTCCAATTATGTCTCTCTGATACCGCATGCCAATAGCTTCATTGGCGACTTCACAGCGAGTGTTTATTTGAGTTTTTTGGGCCGAAATTCGTTGTTTTTTCCTCCAGAAAAGCTATTTTTGCCAGATTAACAGCTAGGGTCATGAAATTTTCAGGATAGTTGCCCGACTTCCCCAGCATAATTATCGGCTACCTAGACAGTCACTTTTCCTTTGCCCTTGTCCAGGGCGGCCGAAAAAGTGAAAAGAAGCGTCAAATTTGTGGATTTTTCCTGCAAAGAGGAAGCGACCTAAAATTCGAAACGAAGCGGTTTTGAAGTGTTCCTAAGGTGTAATACCTTCAGTAAAAATTGTGTATCATTTGAACCCCTCGCGGCAAAATGACAATGTTTTGAATTGTGGGCATTTGAAAAATGGCTTCCATAAAAAAGTTATTTTGTTTCCCCGATTTATGGGGAAGCGGCCTCTAAAGATACAGGGTCATCACATTCACCAAACATCAGCCACATGGTCTAGTATATATGTGAAAATTTACAGATTTTTCGACAACTTTGAGCGAAGATAGAGAGCCGCAAAAACAGTTATAAGGGACTTTCTTAATAACCTAATATGTAGCCGAGTTTCAGCTCATAGCATATTTTTTTTTAAATTTCAAAACGCGAAAAAGAGCCAGAATTGAATTTACGCACTTCCCATTGCTTTCACGAAGACAGTGAAACATATTTCAATCGGATAGATTGTCTAAGATCTTTTGGTTCCAGACCACCGCTGACTCCTCGTAGGGAGCGGGGTTGAGGGTCCCTGAAGGAGTTATTCTCTCTATGTTTTGTATCTATTTTGCACTTCGACTGAAATCAACTTTAATAGCGCTCGGGATAATTCCTCGTCGATGGACCAAGAATTACCAATCAAAGTTGGCCGGTCATTCTTCCTCTGAACATTGATGAGCTGTGAAAAACAAGTGCACCATGGACGTTTGCGCCACAACGGTTAAACAGACTCTTGAAACACGCATTGATGCGCAAGTATCCATTTCACCATTATGGCGCAAATCAATATCGATAATGACCGCGCGTCCCGGCGAGAGTCGTGCAACCGAATTTGAGCTCGTCTCACACTTTTTCAATTTCTTTTTTTTAAATGAGACTCAGCAAAACGCAGAATTGAGTTTGCCACTTGCCATAGTATTCACGAAGACAGTGGAACATATTTCAATCGGATAGCTTGTCGATGATCTTTAGGTTCCATAACACCACTGACTTCTCGAAGGTAGGGGGTTGCGGGTGCCTCCCGAAGGAGTTATTCTCTCTATGATTTCTATAGATTTTGCACTTCGACTGAAATCAACTTTAGTAGCACTCGGGATAATTTCTCCTCGATGGACCAAGAATTACCAATCAAAGATGGCCAGTCATTATCCCTTCTGAGTGGTGAAAAACAAGTGCCCCTCGGACATTTTTTCGCCATAATGGTGAAATGGACACTTGAACCGCGCGTTGATGGTGCAAGTTTCCTTTTCACCACTATAAATATCCATATCGCGATTCTCTTTTCCGGAATGAGTGATGTCCAATCGATTGTTGTAATTGCACCAAGTAAGCAGCAATTGATGAAAACACCGACTAGACAGACTGAAAAGGTCAGTCACAATAGATTTAGGGGGACCGGTATGAGGAAGGAGACGTAAATATAACCGGGTCGTGAGATGACGGGGAATTTTGACTGGAATTATGTATTGGGATTTTACATTCGCTACCTCAAACTGTTTTTATTAATTGTGTCCGCATTAATCCAAACCATGAAACATAACTGAAAGCAAAGCTGAAAGAGAAAACACTTCGCTGACTAGCAAAGAGCGCGGTTGTCCTTCTTTCTCATCTTGAACAAATTCTTTCGAAACCAAGCATAGCTGCGGGAAAAATATCATCGTCATGCTTGATTTATTTCATGAGGGATTGGATGCATAATATGGCGTTTCCATCAAGCGTCGGTACTTCTCTCATTACATTTCCTATTATTTCAAGCATTTACATAAGCCATGAAACATAACTGGAAGTGAGAGAAGATACATGTCACATAATTGAAAGTGATTGCAGTTGTAAGAATAACTGTGAAAGAAAGCTACTCTGGATATCGATATCTCTGAAATCGAAAATCAGTCACAATGTATGAACCAAGGTACTTTCGATATCGATTGCTGCATTCAGGTTACTGTTGATACTATCGCATTTTGCTGCTATCAGAATTCTTGGTATACCTACTTCGTCTTCCTAAAGTCAAATATGTTTCACGCGTTTCATAAGTGCTGACAGTTGAGATGAATTCGATGCATTGATGAAGACTTTGTCAAAAAATAATTTGGAACATTTCGCCCTTTAGTGCAGTCGACTCTTGCTTGTTTGCAGCTTCCTCTGCATCCCCCCTTCACTTCATAAATGTGCTTCGCTGCCTACATATTAGCTGAGAAATGACATGATCAAAATTCCGATCCCCTACATCTCCTTAAAGCCCACATTCGGAGGAATAAATGTTTCTTTGACTCCTATCTCTTCGTGAAGAGGGCCTTGATCATGACGTCATCAATAGATTAAAATTTAAAATTTATCCTTTTCCTAAGAATCCACGAGGAATAGAATTTGCGCACTTTTATTACTTTATGAAAACTGTGAAACTTATTTCAATCGTGTAGCTCACCTTTACTGTTCAGGTTCCAGAACACCGTTGACTACTCCACGGGAGGGAGGCAGGTTGCGGGTGCCTGAAGCGATTCTTCTTATGATTTGGGTTTCTTGTCGCTTCTACTAAAGCAACTTTGATTGCGCTTGGGACGTTTCTTCTTCAGATGGACCAGAAAAAGTTATACCTGATCAGTCATTGTCTGATTCAGAGCAGCGAATGACAAGAGCGACATGAAAATTTGCGCTCCATCACTGTCAGATAGACACTTGAGCTGCGCAAGCGTCCATTTTACCACTTTGGATCTAATGTCTATGGCACACTTCTATTTGCGGAATGAATGAGGCAGAATCGATTGTTACTGTTGCACCAAGTATGCAGGAATTGAGGGCAACACCGACCAGTCAGACTGATAAGGCCAGTCTTGTTAGATTTAGAGGGACCGCGATGAGTAAGGACACGAAAAAGAATACCGGGGTCACATACCAAGCAGCACATCCACGTCGTCTGGTCGTGAGGGGACGAGGAATTATGACTGGAATTATGTACTGGGTCGCTACCTCAAACTGTTTTTATTAATAGTGTCCGCATATATCTAATCCACGAAACATAATTTAAAGGTATACTCCGGGGCGCAGAGTATTGCAAACTGACATTAGACACGGTAGCTCCTTTAATTGAGCTTTACTCCCATTTTTGCATCGAAATGGACTAATAGAGAATGCAGTTTACATTCAGAGTTAGGAACTAATATCGCTATAAAGCCACAATATCAAATTTTATTCCTATTCGCTAATTAGCTAATTCAAATTCTACCGTGTCTAACGTCAGTTTGCGATAGAAATCGGCGCCCCGGACTGTACCTTTAAAGTAAGACTGAAAGAGAAAACACTTCGCTGAATAGCAATGAGCGTGGTTGTCCTTCTGTTTCATATGGAAGTTATTCTTTCGAAATTAAGCATAGTGAAGAATTTAAGATTGTCATACGTGCCATGTTACATGGCTAAAATATATTCCATCGGAGTTTGAGTGCACAATAGTACGTTTCTTTCAAAACCCCGAGAATACTCCAATTGCATTACGAAATAACTCTGACATTTACACAATGAAACATATCTACTAGGGGTTCTAAATCGACAGTAACTGCATTTCTCATTCCTATGAATTCCGCCGAGCGATTGACTCTACGTTTGATGGACAACCGCTCCCAGTGTAACAGACGAAATAGAAAACAGACGAAAAATGCACTATACTACTGACATAATATCCAGAAGTATTTATAACACAGATCTTCTGAGAGAGTGCAGCGGAATGAACAGAGGCGCCGACAGCAATTTTCTGAATCTGAAATGAAAATATATTTCCTGACTATATCGACCCCGCTGATTACGATGGCGGTCTTCGTTTGGCTCGAATATTGGCCGTTCATTTTATATGCCCTCAGGGCACTTTTGCATTTTTCTCATTTCTGAGCGATTTTTACCCTGATTTGAAGCTTTGGGGTACTTCAGGTAGTAACAAAGGCACT
>JACMIF010004462.1:0-12281 GCA_014805445.1 Diplogasteroides magnus | reverse complement strand
TGACATATCACGATTTCCCACCGCTAAATTTTTCATTTCGAATAACGCTTCTTAGAATGAAATATGTGATTTCTAGTTCGACAGGGCGATTCAATGTAAATACTGAGATACTGCATCGAATATGTTAAGTTACTTTGCTCAAGGAGTGCAATTCGAATTTTGAACAAATTAAATGTCGAAATATTTTTAGAACAAAACGATTTCACAGGGGATCTTTCTGTTTCGGAAAATCAGCAATTACGATTGAAATTCGAAATGAAATATCTGTCATTGCACTTACGGATGAGCATACGGCTGTCCAGATTTGAAATTCGCTGTCGTTCTTCCTTGTCCAATGGTTCGGAGACCAGTCTGGCCCACTAAATTCGTGTGAAAAAACAGTTGCACCATAGAAATTTGCTCGAAAATTGTGAAATGCACATTCGAGTCATTGAATATGCTGACGCATCTGCCAATTTCACCATTGTGGCGCAATAGTCCATGTAATTCTTTTCTCTCACCCACCTGGATACTCTTATCTCTTTCCATCCTCAATTCTGCAGCCTTCTTGTGTAGAGATGGTCGAAACTGCAAGGGGATATTTTACATTCATTTTGCGGCTCCGAAGGAGCTCTGGCCGTTTTGCGAAAGTATTATTTGTTTGAATTCTCGATCTGTCTAACATCTGCCAGTCTCATCATTATGCAAATATTCGTGTGATAAGTCGCGAAAGAGTTGTTCAAAATAGTTGTCTATTTCATTGGGAAGATTTCTACTACTGTCTTATTACTTGCGTGAAATAGTCAAATACAACTACCCAAATTTGCCGTTTCCTCGCTCTTGCCCACTAAGTTTACGATGAATAAATATATTTCAGACTAAATTAATAAGCTGTGCTGCATACCACAAATCCCATCGCTTTCCTCTTCAGCCATGGAAGTATGAGGAAGGCCGAAACTAGTCCAACCGCTACAACAATTCTGAAATTGATCATTTCGCAGTCAGTGAGGAAAAAACATGCACTATAAACAATAAAAATGAATGGTCCCGAATAACATTCCGTTGTGAATCATCGAAAGCAGGTGTCTAAATCGCCAACACATGAAAAGAGGGACCGATACAGATAACTAAATGTCATTTTTGTCATTTTAAAGTTAGGATTTGCCTCCTTCAGTTTCAAAAAAGCTTGCCATTATATTACTATTTCACACAGTGTAATTTTGAAACTGAAGGAGGCAAATCCGTGACGGTGGAATTGACAATTGAGCACGGGAACTATTTCTATGGGATCATAAAAAAACGACTAGTACCTCGAATCCTCCAGAAAATACATGAGCAAGTCCATGAGATACTGAAATGTACAAGGGAAGATTAACGTGGGGGTCGTGAGCGATTGCACGATAAAATTGAGATCATCGGTGCATTTTCTATCTATTTCGGTGCAAAGTAAGGTTACCAGTTCGGCAACGTTATGGGTTTTGTTTCACAGAACCTATGCATAGTAGCATTGAAATAACCCATAAATAACTTGAACTGCCAACCAAGGCGCAAATATGTAAGGTGCAAGTGTGTTTCTGTCAAACGGGGGGGGGATGAAAGGATTGAGAGGGACATTTGCGCCTTTGTGGTGAAATGGACTTAAGCCGAGAGTGACGAGAATTATGGCGCACCTGCCACCCCCAACTCCGGACGTTCACCCACCACCGCATATGCCAAGTGCCAAAAGCGAAGCATGACGCAGGGTTGGTGGTCGGGGGTGATTCATTTCACCACAATGGTACAACCTTCCATATCCCCCCAATTGGTGAAAGGGAAAATGAATCATTCTCATTCACGGCGCCTCGTCTAAAAGCGCCCCGTCTACTATTGTAGTACCCACCAGACGCGTCGTCATTCCCTTTAGCGATGGATGAATCAAGAAGAAGGAAAAGTCTTTATTGCTGGGTAAGATAGCCGCGCCATGGACATTTGAGCCGCTTCTGTCAAATTGATGGTTTCAGATCACTTCCGAGTAAACAGAGAACTACCGACTCGGAATTCCGGTTGATGAGACTCGTGGTCTCGGAACGTACTGACTTTCGGTAGGAATTATTGCGAAAAATTGCGCGGTAAGACGATAGAGCGCAGACAGGCACTGAGGGGTTTCAAAACCAAGCAGCTTGGGGTACCCAAGAAGTTTGAAATATTTTTCAATAGAGATGCTTGGTTATGCGAATTTAATGGCGAATGTCTCGAGTGTGAGGGAGAAAGTGCAATCTTCTCGTACTGACCCCGAGAACTTGGACAGAAACCATTTTCTCGAACAATTTGGCACGTTAGCTCTTCGCTCGACGTGAGTCTCACTTCATTTTCGCCAATGTTTTGCATCAAACCGGTTGGTAAGAATGAGTTGACAATGTTCCTTAATTTAACATATGGTAATAAACAACAGTTCTATCACAGATATCTGACCGATCTGATGCAAAACATTGATGAAAATGAAGTGAGACTCACGTCGAGCGAAGAGCGAACGTGCCAAATTGTTCGAGAAATTGGTTTCTGTCCAAGTTCTCGGGGTCAGTCCGAGAAGGTTGCACTTTCTCCCTCACACTCGAGACATTCGCCATGAAATTCGCATAACCAAGCATTTTAGCACCAAGCATCACTGTAGTCTCTTTCCAAGCGAGTACTTGGTTTGGCTGCTTGAATTTACAACACTACTGAGGACAGTGACGAATGAAGTGACTATCATCCGTATTATTGTGCAAAACCAAATGAGAAGACCATTCGTGGAAAACGAGTGCGAATTGATTCCCATTTGCATTTCTTTTTCCCCAATTCATTCCGAGTTGTTGTCTCTCACAGCTGGTAGACAACAGCTCAGAATGAAATGAGTAATCTGTTGAATAGGCCCGATAGCATAGATTACAGAAGTAAAGAATGCATGGATAATTTGAGTGTTGCTGTTTTCCACCGTTTATATAGACTTGAAATGATTTTTATTCTGACCACAATGGTTGAAATTAGAGTGGCCGATTTGAATATTGTGATGACAGTGAACTGTTCAAACATTTACTTAATTCAACGCTTCTTTCAATCATATGCTGTTACAATGTGGGCAGATCACGTTCGAATCAGGAATTCTTGTTGAAATGATCGAAAAGAATCTCGGACAAAGGCAAACAAATATCGCGAACTTTTTTTTAATATTTAAATTTTCTTTCACTTAGATTTACTTTATAATTTTTCAGATTTTTGGAAAATATTTGACTTTTTGGTACCAGGACCCTATTGGTTCTACCACAGAACTCGTGCTAAATTTAAATTTTTGACCTCGTACTTTGGAACTGAGGGATTTGTTTATCCCGTGAGATCTCTGCACAGTCCCAACCGACAATTTGAATGACGGGCACATGTCATATTTCCGTCCTCAAATAACCTAGTACCCAAGCGTACCAATCACACCAAATTGATGCTTTCTAAAATTGCAAGGGGCATCTGATTCTTCTCGACCAGATAGAACAGTTGCTCCTTCCAATGGATTTGGATTGGACGGAGTCTTACAAACTTGGCTACAAACTCTGCTTTACGAAGGAGCTCAGTTTCCCGCTAAACATGACAAGAAGTGAACATTTGCTACTCGTGCAGCCCTTAGTTATCGTTCCCAAAATTTTCGAGGACCTAGTAATTATCTGGTACAGCATAACCGGATCTGTGTCGGTTCTCCTCAACGCTGTCGCCTTATACTTTCTAATTCGCAGTCAGACGCTCCTTATCGAATTTCGACTGCTATATGTGAACTATTTGGTGAGTTCATTTTTCACATTTACAAAAGTGAATTTTCAAGCTCTGTTCCATGTTTGCTGATTTCTTTCTGACATTTCTCTACAAGCCAATCTTCTATATTGCAGGAGGTTCCTTTTTATGGGTTACAATAATTCTTCAAAAAAATTTTTAGGTGGAGGATACTGTGAAGGATTTCTGTGCAAACTTTTCCATCCAAATTTCCATAAGCTGAGTGTGAGTGTATATTTTGAATTGCACAGGAAAGAAGTATGAAGAAGTCCACCAGGGTTGGCGGAATACTTACTTTTTTATATAATACATCGTAACCGAACTGTTATACACCATACGCTTGCTACGTTTTTTTACCGACTGCATCTGTTCTACTGAACGCGCTATTCGTCGTTACTCTGTGCTCTCCACCCATGATGTTGATTAGGTTTCCCATGTACCATTGATAATATAATGAAGCTCTGAGAAACAGTTCCATTAGTACGACCAGATGGTTCATCAATCTGCTCTCACGCCGTTGTTTCTAAGATACGATCGGGTGAAAAAGGCACAGACAAAATAATTTTAGTTCATTACTTTATTATTCCTACTCTACTGAACACATTTTAGGATATATTCATCTCACTCTACATAACTACAGCAGCCGGGATCGTATGCATTGTCGGCTATCGGCATCAACTTTTGCTTGAGAATAATTCCTGGTTCAAAGTTCGCAAGCAAGTTCGATGGGGTATGGCAATTTCTTATTTTTTGCATCTGCATTTTGTTCTTTGAATGAAATATTTGGGTGCAGCAAATGGAGTTAATGAAGCCGTCCGGGGAGATTGCACAGACCTTCTCTACTTGTAAATCAATAAAATGTGTCTATACCAATCCCACGCGATCTAGTCTCGCCTAACTTATTGATTTGCCCGTCTGGAAGCGCCTCGGCAATTTCCCCGGCTGGCTTTTTTTAATGTGCGCCATCCTTGTCTGTCCACTCATTCCGACTTTCGATGAGCGAGATTATATAGGCCGCCAAACAAGACAAACAATGTGCACTTTATTCCTAGATATCTGCGACACCCTGTGTCCTAAAAGCATTGTTTCAGTCTACTACGCGTTTACATATTTTATGATGTTGTCGGTTATGTACCTTAACAAGAATTTCGAAACTACCGATGAAAAGCGCCTCTGCTACTTTGACTATGTGAGTAATGTCTACAAATGTTCGTATATATTCGCATTCATTATTTAAAAATATATTAGTTATTTATAGCATTTTGTTCAGTACTACTTCTACTTGGACTGGAAACGTGAAAATCGAACATGGTGGATCAACTATGGCGCGTAAGTTTTGACTAGGGTTTGTAAAATCAATGACGTTTCCCGGACCGTGGATATATGAAAGCATTGAAACTTAACTGATTTCACATACAAATCTTAGTTCCTATGGGATTTCCTTGCAGCAGATCAGAGAGTCGAAATTTCGTCACTTACTTCTCGGTTTTCAACTTCATTTTATTTCCCACGCATGCATTAATTGCAAGCACACATACAATGATTATTGTTCGAAGGTATTGTTCTACGGTTCATGATTGGGAGTTTGTATGAGAAACCAATTTTTTCACTGTTCCTAATTCTCGTATATTATAGTTTTCGTGAAACTTAACCGGTTTCGCTTATAAATTGCCAAACCTAAAAGGTATAACTGGAGTAGAACATATTTTCCGACATGACCGAAGCAAATTGAAACGTGTTCAAAACGCCATATCATATCAGACTCTAATTACGCTATGCACAACACTCCGAAAGGCGAGTTGGCGTTGATCTTGTGGTACGGCATTTTGAACGTTGCAATTTGCTTCTGCCTCATCGAGGAAAAAACAAAGATGATGCCAAATATTATTCATGTAAACTTAACTGATGAATATCACAATTTTGTCCTACGCTCTCTCTCATAAGTATGCTATTTCGTCGTTTCTCTTGACGCCATTTGTGATTTTTAGCATATCTTTCAAGCACAATTTATGCAAATTAGCTGGCAGTTTAGTTTACAGGAATAATATAGTCGACAGCAAGCCGGTTATGTTTAATGAACACTATAATAGAAAAACTGTAGGAGAAGAGCGAATATTTAGACAAGGACGCCGTGTGAACAGAGCAGTAACGGATGCTAAACGATCAAAGACTTATGCAACGGTCTTTTATCAGGTATTATTTTATGCCTATTTTAGCTGGCTCTCTGGTGATGTCTTACAAGATCTAATCAAAAAGCGTGACCCGGAAACTCTGAAATGATGTCGTTGTCAATAAGAACGGATAAGAACACTTGAATTCAACCTCTATAAAATTTTCATCGATATCATGATTCTTGGTTCAGGCTCTTGCGAATGCTCTGCTCTTCACAATACCAACGATGGTATTGATATATGAAAATTGATATTTATCCGAAGTTCAATTGGCTACATTTTCTCTGTTGTCACCTTTGAGGTAGCTCTACTCGCTGAGCTACGACGCACACAAGTAGAGAGGGGTCAAAAGCGAGTCGACTAACTTCGAAAAATCGCGCCGCGCCTCATTACTGCGACTGAAGCTGGTGATCGTGGCAGCTAGTGAGATCTTATGTGGGGAGTCTATGATATTTATGGATAGGGGCTATCATCAATAGATAAGGAAATACAGAAGACGAAACAAAAGTGCGCCAAAACTTGAGACTCAGCCCAATAATTAAATCTCTACTAATGGGCTGCCGAATGATTTGTCTTTTTGTAAGCCATGATCATTTTTGAAATAAGGGGTGCACAAAGCTTTGGCTTTCATTAATTATGTTTTTTTTCTCAAGAAGCAAACGCCAAATCGTCTTTTAAGGTACATACACTCGATAATATATGCACGAATTCACACTTTTTGAATTCCTGCGCTTACAACCATTATTCTACGATATATATTTTGCTGTATTTGGAGAGAATTGACGTAGAGGGACTCTGAATATAGCATGTACAGGTTCAATAGAGCTTAAATTTCAGAACTTGGATTCACCCATGGATAAGCAGAAGACGTTCTACTACTGGTACAGCATTGCAACGGACACAGAAAAAATTAAAGTTAGAGACAACACCTTCATGAAGAGCTTCTGCAATGTTCCCGGACCCGGAGAAACGGTTGTAGCAGCGATTTTTCATTGAAATTGGCCATACTTTCTGGTGATTGCGCTGTTTTTTAATCAAAAATTGCACGAAACGCCGGCAGGCTACCCAGTTTCAGGTATTTTTTTTATTAAGACGCGGTAATTTTTCAGCTCAAGGTAGGGCGGAACCGGGAATGAAAGCGCAATTAACGCTTCCTTTCGTGTTTCCTTTCCCCACCCTAGTGGCAATTCAATACTACGAATTGATGGATACCATTCATTGGACTCGGAATGGACAATCCGAAAGTCGGATCTGCACTCAGTCCACCACGATATAAAAATAACGAAAACAAATTTGTGGCCAATTTCTTTTGCGAATCCACAAGTTTGGGTAAAAGCCAAACTCTTACAATCGTCGTGTATCGATGATTCATAATTCCGTCATAGACATCCGTACTTTGTCACGAACAAAATGGCCAAAAAGCAAAGGTCCCGGGGAGATTTGAACTCCCGTCGCAGGATTCAGAGTCCTGAGTGCTAACCGCTACACCACGGGACCAGTGAGGTATGCTTGGGATAGTGCACCTAAGGAGAAGCTGCTTTTGGGATAGCTTGAGTGAGGGCGATAATAGAGAAGGGTAAGAGAAGATAGTGGATGGGATTGAAAGGGGAGAATGGAGGAGAGGAAGAATGAACATGACAAGTGATGCCATTCTCTTCACATCTGACACTCATACTATTTATGCATCCTAATGAACTGTCAGGCCTAGTATGACAGTTCATACAGGCCACGTTCATTCAGGCCATGACAGGCCACGTTCGGATGACTATTGTGCATTACCACTTTTACTCAATATTTCGTCGTTCCTCTGACCGCACCACTGTTTTGGATATCTTCCGTTTTTGAAACCCTAATATACATGATTTCATGTGCTTACTGATAAGAATTGCAGGTCGCGTGGAAATTCTACGACGAAAACAACCGATCGCATTATGATATCACGCCCAAGAAATGAGTGAGATAGGGCCACTGTTCCCTTATGACATTTCCTCTATCAAAAGTCAATGCAACCGCGTCAAGATACCTCATTAGACCGTGTAAGAAGGCCCTGTTCTGGAAGTAGATATGTACCTTCAAATATTATGCATCCTAAAAGAACTGTTGATCGATAATCCATTTTAAAATATATGTATTGGTTAGCTGAAACATATTCCAAGGCAAGGATATTTGAGAAACGACTAAACATCACGAAAAATAAGAAAGTGACAGTGGATCGGAAAACATTGCGAGCCCACTGGGCATAACAATTTCGGATAGCATGGATAATAGTCGCAGATACTAATTTAGCCAGGGGTCAGCAAAAAATTTCACGCGAATTCTCTTTTTTCATCTGCCACAACACGTAAGCGGTTCAGTTTCGCCATGTTGTTGTTTCGCTCTGCGTGCAATGTGTTCATCGCGACGCGCCATCAATCAACACTGTTTCGCTCCCTCTCTCCATCTCTCCCTCACCCTTTGGTTCTTCCGCCTTCTCCCTTCCCTCTTTGCATTTCAGATCAAAAACTGAACCGCGCTCGGAACTTTTAAAGAAAATCGGAAACGGATGAGAGCTGATAGAAAGTACCGGGATAATTGCAAATAGACTAAATACGCCTCTATGCAACATTAAAGGCACACTCCGGGGCGCCGAGTATTGCAAACTGATTTTAGACACGGTAGCACCTTCAATTGAACTATACTCTCACTTTTGTACTGAAACTGGCTAATAGACAATGCAGATTACATTCAGAGCTAGGAACTGACATCGCTATGAAGCCAGAATTTCATATTTTCTTCTTCTAGAGATTTTGCAAATTCAAATTCTACCGTGTCTAATGTCAGTTTGCGATAGAAATCGGCGCCCCGGACTGTACCTTTAAATGCCGTAAGGCTCATTCAGCTCTTGCTTCTTACTTCTCTCCCTCCATTCGCCCCATTCTCTGCTCTTTCTTCTTCCACCCTCATTCGCGATGTCTTTATGTTTCGATGTCCACATCTGCTATTCCTTTATACCATAGCCTATGGTCCATAGGGATGCTTGGCAATGTGTCTGACCATTATGTTCTTCTGTTAGCCCAATCTATTGTTCGGACGTCTATCGAGTTACTGCAGGGATGTCTGCCAGTTGAGTCGACCTTCTCGATCAGACTAATAGGAGTTACGCTCACAGCAACTCAGAGCCACTTTCCCGTTGATTTAGAGGCGTGATTGCGCGTTTTCACCCTGCCACGATATCATATCGCGCCTCTCTGAACGCGGCGATAGAATAACGCGACACTCTCTAACCCTGCGCTAGCGGCCATTTCGCATTGCCACTTCCCCTCCCGCCCTTCTCGCTGGCCAACTGGTGCCTTTCAGATTCACCTAGCTCATTTGCCACCGACAACTGAGATGAACTGGAGACGCTTCAAGGTTGGAAATTGTTTCCCTCATAACTAACTTGAAAGAGGATACTATTTATTGGCTACTTTGTGGGTTAAGTTTTAATGATCAATATACATACTTGCTCTGTGAATACTAATCGTAAAGTAGTCAATCTGTCAACCACAGTGAAGAGATATGATTGATTAAGAAAGAATGGTATCTCAGGAACTGGTGGACAATCTAAACTCTGAATACACTGAGAGGGCGCACGATCAAGTTGCATGGAACTTCCTGGAGGATGCCAAAAGGGAAAAGGCAGATGTAGAGCGTGAGTTTTCTTATTTTTCGCACTTCTTTTACGGAATTACAATAACAATGAACGCAGTTGCGACTTTATTCATCACAATGGGTTTCAAATCTTTGATGTCATAAATTAAGCGAAAAGGGACATCATAGAGCTTGCAAATAGAAGGGTTTCTAAATCGAAAAAAGTGCATCTCTCTAATCTCCCAAGAGCCGTTGTCTTTGGAAGAGAGATGATAACCGCTCCGCTGAGAATAGACGAATGGGATATGCACTTTTTACCGCTTTGGATACCTGGTAAACAATTCAAACAAATGCCTCTCTGCACCTCTTCCCTCTCAGCTGATAACATCATCTGAACGTGATTTACCCTTCTCTTCGCTTCTTTCTCTCGCGTTTGATGGGGCTTATCTCGATCGAATGGCTGAATGATAGTGTTGGTAATTTAAGCGCCTCTTTCACATTTGAAGGGAAGTGTCCACAATGGCCCGCTTCCTAACCCACAGCTTCTTCCATTCGTGGGATAGTAATTAGATTTATGACCGTTCATAAGCAATATTGTTGTGCAAATCACTACGGTTTCAAAACTAATGTCGAAAACAATGTTATTGGGGGTATCAGTCTCACCAATGGAATTGGGTGCCGTTTAATTGGGTCATTTGCATATCGCCTCAATTTCATTGGGGTGCGAGAATCACACCCCTACTGATATTGCTTCTGAAAGCCTACAAATCATTGTTCATCAATGGTGCTCTGGAGGAAGGACTGTAGTTCCCTTGTCCTACCCGCCAATTCATCGCTAGGGGGAAAGATCTCGAAACTTCTTCTCCTCACAATCAGCGGTCGAAATGTCACGGAGCCCTTCCACAGGTTGGAAATTCTAACAAGGGGGACGCACTTATTCACATTATACAAAAACACCTTCTCTCATCGCTGTTCTGGGGGAGATGGCATCGTATCTCTTTCTCCCAGTTTACAAATTGCCAATAGTGGTTTACGCAGCCCTAATAATCTGCTTACTTCATCAGTGGAAGAAATGATCAAATAATAGTATTCTAGCTTCTTTGTTCAGGAGAGCAAAAGATCGCGCGGTTGCAGTACAAACCGTGCTTCCTGGAAAGCTCCGCGAGTCAGGATGTATCATTGCGGGAAAAGTGAGTTGTTTGATGTGCTTTTTCTGCTAATAAACCATTCAAATGCAGATTTCAACTGCTCGCCAAGTACTATTCATGCAGAAGGAATGCAGAAATGTTCGCTACAGTCGTTCAGGAGTGAGTTTAGGGTGAAAGACAAGTGCGTCATGGACTTTTGCGCCAAAATGGTGAAATGGAAATGTTCACCGAGAACAATGACGAAAGTGTCGACCTCATCATTATGGCGCAAATATCCCTGGCATTCATGATTTTCATAGCCAGTTTTACAAATTTCATTCTCCAATGTGACGCTAATACACAGATCCATTGTGCGTGAATGGGTGACGCCAATTGAATTGCTGACAGAACACGATAGCAACGACAATTTGGCCACCTCCCAGACTGCGTGAGTTTCGACTTTGATTTTGTTGGAACGCATTTTTGAAATCTAATGTGATATTACGTATCTGTTAGAATATCACGACTCCAATTTAAATGATGCAATGATCTAACAGTCATCCTCACGGAATTTCAGATATTGGGACCGCGCACCGCTCTTTCTCGAATTCAAAAAGCGAGAGAATGTCAGAAAGGACTTTCCAACGTACAGAATCAGGTCAGTATCGCTAAGGGTGTGCGTCAAAATGCCACCTCGACACAACTTCAAAAACGCACTTATAGCATCAGCTAAATTGTGTCGAATCGCAGACTTTTGTTCACAAATACTATTCAGAGTCCTCGCACTTCCTGCAGACTCAATTGGAGATCAACTACAGTATGGATGCGCTTCGACTGATCTCTATGAAAAGAATAAGTGAGTATCACTTTCCCTTTTCTTTACTCTTTCTCCATACTTATTTTCAGTACCTCAGCAGAGGATGAAAACGGTCAAAGGTCGAGGTCGAGATCCAGAAACGGAACACACCCTTCTTCTCCACAATTTCTTCGACTGGAGTAGGTTTCTCAAATCGGCTCAGCCAAATGTTTAGTATACAAACAAGTAGGTCGACGTCCACGAATGAATAGTGTTACGTGTAAGATTCAAACAAGAGTGCACCGGGCTTCGAGCCACTTTGCTTAGGTTTTCTCTCATCCATTCCACCGCCATATTCAGTGGTGATACCTTCACCAAGTGTGACGACAGCAATGTTGTGGAGTTGGAGAGGCAGGGAGGTGCGCGGGTAAGATTCATCCTTGCACTATTTATTGTATTTTGAAATACATTTCAAGGCAACAAGGGCAGGCGCAAGGAATAAAGACTACTCCGAAGAAGGTTAGACAACATTCCACTTTTCATGAGTGAAAGACTCGAGCGCCATGTTCATTTGCGCCATCATGGTGAATCAACATGTTCACCATTATGGCGTAAATGGTCATTATGTCGGTTTTGTTCTTCCCGTTCATTACTCGCTGTAAAGAAACAACTACCGTCAAGTTGGGAAAACACGCTCAAGTTGCCCAACGTTGGGCAAGTTGTGGCAACTTAGGTCAACTTAGAAAATACGCCCCTTAGGACGCCATTTCAGGCCTCCTAGTGTTTGTTTTCAGCTTCAGGACGTAATTTTAGGTCGATAAGGTG
>JACMIF010004461.1:0-12281 GCA_014805445.1 Diplogasteroides magnus | reverse complement strand
TGAGCCGCAGTCTTAGGTTTTGCTTCTTCCTCCTCCTTCTTCTTCAGAGCTTCCTTGTCCTCCTTCTCTTTCTTCTTCAGAGCTTCAGTCTGAGCCTTTGCTTCCTCCTCCTCCTTCTTCTTCAGTGCTTCCTTGTCCTCCTTCTCTTTCTTCTTCAGAGCGTCAGCTTCAGTCTTTGCTTCCTCCTCGTCCTTCTTCTTCAGAGCTTCCTTCTCATCCTTCTCTTTCTTCTTCTGAGCTTCAGTCTTTGCCATTGATTCCTCTTTTTCCTTCGTTATTTGAGCTTCTTTCTCGTCGTCCTTCTTTTTCTTATAGGCCTTCGCCTCTTCCTCCACTCTTTTGCTCTCGGCATCCTCGTCTTCCTTCTTTCCTGGCTTTGGCGGTAGTCCAGTCTTCTTAATCTTTATCTTCGCTTCGGCTGTTGCTTCAGCACGATCTGCTTCAGATTCTTTGAAGCTGAATTCGGCGGCCTCCCTTTCCTTGGAAGTCGATCGGTTGGCACTTGATACCTGAAATTATCATTGTTGCATAGAATAAATGAAATCCTCACCGTGAAAGTGGCTGATGCTGGAGTCTGTTTCATTGGAGAAGTCATAATCCTTTCTGCACTACTTTCACGTGCCGTGATTTTTGTGGTTATCTCAGTTTCAGACCTCATTGTTGAAGGTTCGCCGTATCTGAATGCAAAGTTGAATATAAAAACGAAGAATGTACTTACTTTGAGCTGATTTCATCTGGAATGAAGAGTGACTTGGGAATCTTCTTCTTCTTTGCTCCTGGAGATTCAGGCACTGGCGATGGAGACTTCGATACAACCTGCTTCTTCTTTTCCTCCTCAGCGGCTCTCTCTTTTTCTGCTTTCTTCTTAGCTTCTGCCTGCTCACGTCTAGAAACTCTCTCCGTTGGTTCCTTCTTCGTCTTTGTTTCTGCCTCCTCCTTCTTCTTCATAACTTCCTTCTCCTCCTGTTCTTTCTTCTTCAGAGCTTCCTTCTCTTCTTTCTTCTTCGGAGCTTCAGCCTTAGCCTTTGCTTCATCCTCCTCCTTCTTCTTCAGAGCTTCCTTCTCCTCCTGTTCTTTCTTCTTCAGGGCTTCCTTCTCCTCCTTCTCTTTCTTCTTCAGAGCTTCAGAATCCTTTTCAGCAAGCTTCTCCTTTTGATCTTCTTCACTTCTTTCCTTCTCCTCTTGTTCAGCCATCGATATCTCATCTGAGATACTAGCCATCTTCCCCCGTGCCTTCTTAACGATTCTCTTCTTCTTCGGTGCTCCATCCTCCTTTTTGTCTTTCTCAAGGGCAGCAATACGATCATCTGTAAGCAAAGTGAAATTAGTACCGCTTTGAAAAATATATTTGGTTTTGATGTCGCCTGCGGTGGATTTTTTCTGTGTTTTGTTCTTTTTCACAACATTTGCACTGCAATCAAACGGACGACATGAGGAACAAGGACATGATGCATGGACATTGAATGACAGGGCAACACAACACTCAAACCTTCCGTCGGATGCACAAAGATGTTGGCATAACACCATGCCTCTCCAATGTCATTGAATGCCCGACAAGCAATCTGAGTATTCTGCTCTTTCTCTGATTACAGAAAGCGACTCACTTCTGCATCTTCTGCTCGTGTGATATCAGGAATAATCAGAATGTCAGCAGTGGGAGTACGACGGACTTTGACCTGAATGACACGATGAATGACTACTGAGAATGTATTATTTCATACCTTCTTATGTGTTTTCTCGTTGACGACTTCTCCGTTAAGAAAGAACGCAACTTCTGGTCGCGGAAAGCCACTTGCTTCGACTTCTATTTCCACCTGAAATCGACTGATTATACAACTACCGGGAAATGTATGAATTTAACCGTTTCTCCCTCCAGAACATCAACATCCTTCAGTTTCAGGTCAAACTGTGGTGGTTCTGCTTCATTGAATAAAGCTTCTTCTATTGATTCATCCTCTCGCGTATAGTTCTAAACATCAGATCAAATTTTCCTTTTTGCGACCACTTGCCTTGTGGAACCGTTTTTCTTTCCGTGATTGCCTCTCAGATGGCTCCTCTTCATCAGAAAATTCAGGAACATTTGAGATAAGCTTTCTTCTACGCCTTCTTTTTCTCCTCTCTTCGAGATTTTCCTGGACAAATGCTAAAACTGCTAATGGTCACAGAGAGAATGACTAATGCCACTCACGTTCAGGGGATACAAATATATCGAAGTGACACTCATCCAATCCTCCCACATTCTCCACCAGTACACTGTACTCGTCATCGTCGTCTATCGAACAATTTTTGATGTCGATCTGTTACATATGTCACGGTCAAGATACACACGAGATACTCAAACCTGTAGTTCGCCGTTAGGCTTTTGTACCCAATTGATTCTACTATCATCCGGGAAGACTTCAAATCCATCTTTGAGTAAAATGACTTCTGGGAGGGGATAGCCTGCGATGCGGCCACGCAGACTGAAGAGAACATTTCTATTGAATAAGATCAAAGACGAGATAGGTCACCGTGCAACGCCTCCTTCTTTGACAGTGAGATCACAGAATGGAATGATGATCTTTGCAGGATCGAACACCTCACGATGGTCGGGCAGGGGAATGAAACCTCAATATCTCAATGGTAGATGCACCTTATTCTCCACTCACTTTGTTCTACAATAAGATCAACTGAGATGGAGTCCGTTCCATGAGGATTGCTGGCCACGAAAGTGAGTCTTCCTGCATCTTCGGCCTTTGCTTCAGACAAAATGATGGCGAATGTGTAGATGAGTCCCTGTAAGTACGCTGTAATTGGGGGAATGCATTTAGTGTTCACCTCCTGACTGACTGAGATTGTCATTCTCTCAGAGTGAGACATCGGTTCATTGTTGTGGTACACAGAGATCTGAGAAAGTAGAGTCCCTTCAAACAAGAGATCGTTCACTCACAGCAGGATCAGGATGTGCAATCAGTTTCACTTCCACTGTTCCCAGTTCTCCCTCCTTCAATGTCACAAATGGAGCTGCACTTATGAAGTTTGGCTCAATTTCCTGTTTCACCCTGTCATCCATAGAAACAGATCGTTCAATTTCTTTCGGTTGATCTGAAATAATGTTGAATTGCCTGAGGAATTACCCTTACTTATATCATACCTTCTGGATGCAGGTCTTCGACGGAATCCACAATAGGTGTGTCCTCCTCACTGATTGACTCCCCTTTCACTCCCTTCTTCTTCTTCCTCTTTTCACTCTTAGGTTTCACTTTATACAGATCAAGATATGTATCGTCGTCCTTGTCAATTGTCTTCTCCAGTTCAACTTCTACTTCATCTCCTGACTTCTCGTGTTCTTGCACTGTCCTCAAGTGTTCCTCCACTACTTCTGCATTCTTCTCCTGTTGTTCCTCCATCTTTTTCTTTCTCTTCATTTCTATTAGTCTCAATGTCTCCTCACTTATATATCCCCTTGCTCTCTGTTCAGCCATTGCAGTCTGGTCAACTCTGGCTATCTCAGCCTCGAGTAGTTTCCTCCTCAATGCCTCCTTCCTCTGTTCTGCAATCATCCTTGCTGCTCTCTCCAGACTATCTTCATCCCATGTCACTCGTGGCCCTTTCTTCTTCTTCAGTTCAGCCTTGATCTCTTCAACTTCCTCAGTAGTCACTCGTGTCACTGTGAAGTACTTCTTCGGGTACACGAGTGTCTTTCCTCCAGCAAACATGGCCACATTAGCTTCTGCACTCTCCTCTGGATTGAGGAGGACACTTGCTTCAACTCTTCCCGCCTGTCCCTTTCCTCTGATCAGATTGTCCGTTGCAATGATTGCATCTCCAGTCACAGGGTCGAATGTTATACTGGCAGCCACTTCCTCTACTGAAGGTAGATCAAGTGAGGAAAAATCGAGTGAAGGACTGGAACTGCTGCTTTCTCTGCTCAATTCCCTGACCACCTCATTCATCAACCACTGAAGACTGCCTGGGGCAGCATTCGCTGATTCATCTTCTGTTTGTTCATTGGGAACGACATTGGTGACATGGACGAGTACTTCATTGAGTCTTGATGATGGCCGAATGGCCGTGACTCGTGGACTCGCAAGGACAACACTCGATGTTGTTGATCCATCGTCTGCCTCTGCCATGTCAACACTCAATGTTCTTTCAGAGGCAGTGGAGTCTGTTCTACGACTGATTCTACTCGGAAGAGACTCTGTACTGGCCCTCTCTATCGTCTTCATTAGAATTCCGATCTCATCCGATACGAAACGTGGTCTAGATAGAATGGGGGCAGGCAGCCCGTCATCAGAATCTGATCCAGAGGGCTCAACAATATGAACAATCTCAGTTGTGGCTGCTCTTTCCCTTTCTTCTCCCATTCGTCGTCCTGTATTGATCTCAGTAGTGAACGCCTTCTTCTTATGAGCCTTCTTATCTCTCGGGACCACTTTATCCTTCCCCTTTTCTAACATCTCAAGACTCGATCCCGATCCAATGATACAATCAGCTCGTTCCAGTTTGGCCCTCTTCGCAATGAGTGACTCCGCAGTTTTGATCGCCTTCTGCTTCTCCTCCTCATGGTCTTTCTTAGTGTCCACATCAACCACAGCCCGTGCAATATTGATGACTCTCTGTAGTTTTGCCGCTTCCACTTCTTTCTCAGTTAGTGCTCTCTCTTCAACAGGAACATCATCCATATCGAACGTGAATCGTGTCTCCTCTCCCTTCAGATCATTTTCCTCTCGTCTTCCCATTGTCTCAACTAGTCTCTTCTCTGTCCTTCCTCTTCTCGTCTTCGGTGCAGTGAAGATAGCCGACTCCTTATTGTCTCCTCCTTCTCTTTCTACATCCACAAGAGCAGATTCCTCCTTTGATTCCTTCGTTCTCTTAGTGGCAGAATCTCTCGTGAGTTCAGTGATGACACTTTCAGCACTTGAATCCTCCTCTGCCCCTTCATACTGAGCAATAAGAGCAGTCTTCTTCTCCGATGGTTCCTTTACTCGTCTCTCCTTGCTGTCACTTGATTTCGACCGCAGAGTCTCACTGGTCTCTTCTCCCTCGGAAGGAACTCGTTTTCCAACTTCGAGAGATATTTCAGAGTCATGTGTCTCCTTTGTCTTCAACTTCTGTTTCGACTTCTCTTGACCATTCCTCTGTATCATCACTCCTTCTCCTTCTCCATCTCTTGCAAGTGACGCATCAGCAGTAACAGTTGATTCATGGAAGTGAATGTCCTCACTGGCTGAGTATCCTTCTTTGTCTCTTCCATTGTATTTCGCCCCACTTTGCTCTTCTGGACGTTCAAATCGTGCATCCAGATCCGTGAATCTGTCACTAGACTCCTTCAGTCTCGCTGCTATGATCTTCTTTCTCTTTGCAGACACAGTTCCTTCTCCTTCTTCAGAGAAAGAGGGCTGCTTCAGTTCAACGTCCAAATTCTTCTTCTCTTCCGTGAACTTCAGGTCCTTCTGGAGTGAATTCCTCGATGTTCCTCCTCTCATTCCACTCGCTCTTCCTTCTTCTTCTTCCTTGGACAAGTTGATCGAGGTGGACGCAGATTTGTTCGTAGGCTCGTTCACTCTCTTCTCCTTCTTCACTCTTGTATGTGAAGGTGTGTAAAGAGTGACAGTCTCTGCTTGTGTCGGTTCCTCGAAGCTGATACTCAATCCTGTCTTCTCTGCCTTGTAAGTAACGTATTGTTCCAGACTCTGTCTAACTATGGCCAGCATCGATTTGTCTTCTGCGTGCGCTTCTGGTTTCTTGGCTGCAACAGTCTTGGTAACGTCTTCTAATGAAGTCTTGTCATTCTTCTCAATCGATAGAGTCATTCCTACAGCAGCCTTCTCCTTTCCTGATGACGCCATCGTAGCATCAACACTGGCCTCTTCATCTTCAAATGTGACCTTCTTCTTCAAACTCTTTCTTTCTTCCTCCTCCTTCTGTTTCTTCTTCTCTTCTTCCAGTTTTAACTCCTCCATTTCCAGTCTTTGCTTCACTTCCTCCTCCTTTCTCCTCTTCTCCTCTTCCATCATCCTCTTCTCTTCTTTTTCAGCCTCTTTCTTTGCTTCCTCCTCCTTTTCCTTCTTCCTCACTTCTCTTTCCTTCTTCTTAGCCTCCAATGCTGCCTTGTGTTCCTCAGCCCTTCTCTTCACCTCTGCTTTCTTCTCTTCTTCCTCCTTCTTCTTCTTTTCCTCAGCCATCCTCTTCCCCTCTTCTCTTTCAGTCTGCTCCCTTTTCCTTCTTTCAATTTCACTCAATCGTCGTTCATTCTCTGCTCTTCTCTCTTCTTCCTCCTTCTTTCGTTCCTCTTCCTCCAATCGTTCTTTCTCTTCCTTCTTCCTCGCTACTTCTGCTGCCGCCTCCTCAGCCAGTCTCTTCGACTCTTCCTTTTTCTTTTCAGCTTCGTTCCTTCGTCCTTTCGCATTTCCAGCCATCTTCTCAGCCTTCTCCTGCATCGCTACGTTATCGAAGAAGAAACAGGTACGATATAACATTTTATATATTCTAATATGAACAATAAGAACTTTTCAAGAACTTTTCCAGAAATTCAAGAACTTTTCGTTCAGAAATGCGTTTTGATCCTTTCTATGCTAGGATTCGCGAAATCATTTTAGAATATTTGCAAAAATCAGATTAATTCAGTATCTATAATGTTTCTTACAACTCACCTTTTCTGCTGAAATTTTCGCCTCTTCAGAAACTCGCAACGTCGCTTCCTGAAATGAAACACGTCTGATGGCTCACTCATTAGTGGTGGGCTATAGTGAGTGTATGGATTGGTACTATGGTTGGCAGCTTGACTACTTTATGGGCTATGTTTCATAGATGATATATCTTCATATATATTAGCCTTGAAACACAAGGTAGTCAAACTACCAAACAAAATTTGACCTCTGTAAGACCTCCGTATCTTGAGATTAACAGTCTGGTATTAAGCATCCTAACTGAACAGTTGCTCTAGTCCATTTATCGCACAGTTGAAACATATCCCGTAACGACGAAATAGTATGTAAAAATGCGAGACCAGGGTGGCATCCAGGTGTGAGACGCTTACTAGGAATACCTGTTCAGATAGGATCCATAATACACTGGCTGTCTAAAGCGGTAAAAAGTGTATTTCTCATTCGTATTCGTCTATCACTGCAGATCAGTGTCTCTACGGTGGACAGACAACCACCCCACGAAGAGTATTATATTCTATATGAATGCACTTCTTGTCGTTTTTGTTTCTAAAACTATAAAATGTTCGACAAAAACGTTTGCATTTCTCTTTCGTCTATTATTTTCGGAACAGTTGTTTCAAAGTTCCCTACACTACCGCTCCGCGGAGATTAGATGAATGAGAAATGCCCTTTTTTGCTGTTTTAGAAACCCTACACCCTAAATACCAATCGACCAACTGTGCAAACGGCGTCGGTTTCAAGTACTAGTTGAAGAAGAAGTTTAGATTGGACGGACTTCGCAACACATTAGAGACAGACAAATCACCGTACCAGCGCGACTCATCATTTCTGCGTGGGGCCTACTCATTTTGCTCGCGAACATTATTGGAGGGGAGGAACGAGTGTTCACAATACGAATGCATTGCGTTCATTTTTGCATTATAGAATGCGTGAAGACAGAGATAAACAGAAGTGAAATGATGTCTGACCTCCTGCATCTTTCTCATCAGATTCTTCTTTGCCTCTTCAGACACATCCATAGAAGACGGTGCAACCAACAGTGATGGAGTGCCAGGAACATCCGGGTTGAAGGGCAACTCAACTGACTTTCGAGGAGTCGGTCTTCGTTGTTTCTAAAGGTCGAACATTGATAAAATAAATAAAAAAATATTTGAGAAGAATTTACGGAACAGAAAATACCCAAAAATATGAGCAGTTGTAATCTGTAACATACTTCTCCATTAGTTTCTCCAGTGTCATTTCTATCGATGTACGGCTTCTTCTGTCGTGCTCCTTTTTCCATTTCTTCTTCATTTTCACCACCAACTAAACCACATTTTTCGCATTGTTATCGTTGGAGTCATGTCATGCTTACCAAATTCGATAAATGTTCTGAAAACGCTGAAACCTGATTACTTTTGAACATCGGACGGACATTTTCTCAATCAACATGAATTGAAGTGAACATGCAGCATGCAACGAGTAACAAGAATTCTTTTCTAACAGTCAAAGTGTGATTTGAGGGCCCTTCCCACTAGTGCCCATAGAAGAAACATGCATTGACACCAGTGGGCGGCAGATTCGAATGTGCACATTGACTGAATTGTGACCTCATAAGAGAATCTCACCGCTGGCTCATCCACTTGAGATAATCTGTATAGACAACATACCGACTGCAAATAATTCATCTATTGTCGTGTCTTCCCCAACTGAGAGATCTTCCGATTCTGCAACCAATCATAATAGAAACTAGGGTTTCGAAACGATAAAAGTGATTTGTTCATTCGTCTAATCTCTGTGGAGTGGTTGTCTCTTCGTTCGATAGACAACATTTCCGCAGAAATTAAACGAATGTGAAATGGACTTTTTAAAACTATCTACGCAGGATTCCTAATGATAACATAATCACAATGGTAAATTCAACTTGAAAATGATAAATGACACCACTTTCTAAACCTATAGTTCGCTAGACGCCTTTAATAGAGGATTTATGAAAAAGCAACAAAAAAGTACTATGCAAAAGTTGAGAGTTCTCTAATAAATAAATGTCGCATCCATGATCTGCGTATGAGGCCATCGAGATCAGGGTTTCAAAATCGGCGGTAAAGTGCATTTCGCATTCGTCTAATCCACTCAGAGCGGTTTTCTATAGAAGATAGAGATAACTGCTCCGCGGCAATTAAACGAGTCAGCAGTATAGTATATTACCGACTTAGAAACATCACTTTTTGTTTGTTTGCGTGCATTATCTTAGGAAGCGTGAAGAGCAGTGTACAGGCTGTCAATTGGGGGCGTGAGAACAATTAGAGTAGCCTCTCTCTCTAGTCTCAATGTAAACAATACAATCGTCCTACGATCTTGGAAAGTGCATATTGTTCTGAATGCGACAGGTAAGAAAGACGTTAAAATACATAATATTTCATCAGCGGTGCTCTTCGTTCTCCCTTTGAGATCACTAAACATGTGTCTGCGCAAACAGAAACATGGCAAGGCGCTAACACGAACGTGCGACAGTAGTGATCAGCATCTATCCAAAGGAGATACGCTTTGACTGGGAGGGCTCAGAAACTATAGTGTATATGGAACCCGTGAGGGAGAAGGAAGAAGTTCATAGAAGAGAGGAGAAGAGAATGGACTTATAATGAGATGAAATGGGCGATTGTGTAGAAGTGAGAGTCTTGTAGTAGAGTAGAGGATGGCTATTGTGGTGATCGGCAATTACGAAGAGACAAGAGAAGGGAATTTGAGTGAACGAAGGAGTAGCGGGTGGAGGGCAAACAACGAAAGGATTCCACAGATCTCATTGAAGAGAGAGAAGACAAGAAGAGGACAAAGGTGAAAGGAGAAGAAGAAGAAGAGAACATGCGTGCATGGAATGAGTGGATATCTTACCTTCTTGTGCAGTCCTCAGTGTCAATTCCTCTCCACTTGTCATATCTTCTGTATCTTCTGGCCATTCATAAGGAGTCTCCACATCAACTGATCCACTCGGTTTACCCGCTCCCATTCCATTCACCTGATGAGTACTTCTCACACAGTAAACAAACATAACACTTCCTCTACATTTTCAACTCCATTGTTCCATAAAGCTTTTTTCGCTGTTCACTCTCTAATTTGGGCGCTATTTCGTCGTTTCTCTGGTCAATAACCGCGATTTTGAATAGTTTCAAAGTGCAATTTATAGGGTCGACTTTGAAATAGATTTAGTGAAAAAACTGCCTTGTTTCTGTGTGCTCCCATAATACAACAACAAACACTAGCTAACATTAATTATGTGCCGAAAAGGTCTTGACATTGTACCACATTGATGGTTGGCTACATCACCGAGCCCGTGTAAAATAGAAAAATATCAAACGCTATGTATTGCCAATTGAGCTTTAAGGAAATCACGACAGATAGTCGGAAAATGGACGACATAGCGCACAATCTACACAGTTAGAGTTTCTAAAACGATAGTAAGGTGCACTTCTCTTTCATCTAATCCACTCGAAGCGGCTTTTCATCTAACGTAGAGAAAGCCGCCCGGCGGAAAGTAGATGAATGAGAAATGCGTTTTACTACTGATTTAGAAACCCTACTACAGGGAGTACAGTAGAGACCTCTAAATGAATATCAATCGAATATCAAAACGCTTCAATTTCTCTAATTCATTGAGTGCATAAACAACGGCTCGCAATGAGTTAGATAATATGAATGCACTTTGATCTTAGTTTGAATTTCATTTTGAGGTCACTAGGGTGCAGTCGTCAGAACGGTTCGCGCGATCGACCGAGTAAGTGCATTCCTTATGTTTAACGTAAGTCCTCGCCACGTGGTCGTCTCTCATCGGATAAGGAGGACCGCGCAGAGCAGAATTATGGACAGGCAATGACTTACTCACTCAACCGCCCAACCATAGTCGTCAATCAGATATTTTGTTTGTATATGGCATATAAACGTAATTCAGACGAATTTTTAGCATGTTCGTACAATAAAGTTTCAAAAGTTTCATAATGATATTATGCTAATACTATGCTAATATTAGCTTAATATTTTTTAAACATATAGTTCTTCCATTAAATAATATACAAAATGACCCACAGCTACAACTCGGAATGCGTAGATCTCGTTGTTGAGAAGTCCACGCGCACGGAATTGAGTGGTGGATGCGCTGACTGTTCCCACTGATCTCCATCGAGCATATTCAACAGATTTCCTCTCGATGACATATTCAGTGATCTAAATGAGCCAAGTGAGGATAAACGAATGAAAATGAACAGACAGGTGAATTGTTGTCGCAGTCAGGAGGACTCCATGTGATGGTCACTGCTTTGTTCTCAATTTGCAATGCCTGAGGATGTTTTGGAGCAGAAGGAACATCGACGACCACGAGCGAAATGGACACTGACTTCGTTCCCATCTGAGATGAATGTACTCATGAACAGTCAGAAACAACAGTTCTAACAATGTTAGTGGCAGTAGCCTTGAGTTCTCCAGAATCGGAAACAGTTGCATTTCGAATACGAATGGACAGGAAATCATCGTAGTCGGTGACGTCTCCACGAATCTTGACATTATCTCCATTGAGGGAAACGGAAACGGATGGTTTGGGGGCTCCCGTAGAGAAGACCTGAACACAACAGAGTTAAACTAAAATTGAATTAAGGGCACCTTGCAATCGAGGCTCTTTCCTGCATTTACTCTCAGTTCTTCTTGCAGTCTTTCACCAGTGAGAGACTCGAAGTAAAGAGAAGCTTCAATCTCAATCTGAACAATCACTACTAATTGACTCTCTGGACAAATGCAGCATTGCCTTGACATCAGCTGAATTCGATCGAATATCATCGTATTGGGCAACATACGATCCTTCATCGCTGCTCGAGGCCTGGCATAATACTTTCAAAATATAGTGAGGAAATTTCCTTACATCCTTGATAACCAGTTTCGCGATGCTTTGTTCCACACTCATTTCAATCTTGTTGAGTGTTGATCGCAAATCGCGTCCATTTCGAATCCATCGAACGACACCAACCGGACGTGAGAAAGCACAAGTAAGAACAATCATCTGATGAAGAAGAATATTGTTTTTTTTTCACTAACCAGAATTTCACCTGTGCACTGTCCGTGATGCGACATGATTTGGGATGCTCAAGTATCGTCAGTAGTCCTGCAAAACAGTTAAAGGAAGTCACTTGAAATTCTTTCACCTTCAGATTCCTTTTCAAATTCTATAGTCTTCTTCAGTTGATCAGCATCATCAATGAATTCGGCCCTTCTTCTTCTCTGCTCATTCTCTGCGTCGGTTGTAGTCATTTCAGAAAATCCGCTTGTGCTGTCCACAGAACCTTCAGACTCCGCGACTACTCCCAGTTCTTCTTTCTCCACGACAGTAGAAACTTCATCCGCTTCCTTTTTCTTGGTAACTCGTTTCTTCTTCAATTTTTTGGGAGCTTCTTCATCCTTTTCTTTTTGCTGCTCGTCAGACGTAATCTTCTGTTCCTTCTCGACCGTAATTTCTTCATCGGTCTTCTTCTTCTCGTCTTCGGGAACCTTGGCTTCCTTCTCCTTCTTCAGTTTTGCTTCCTCAGCAACCTTCTTCTTCTCGTAATCGCGACCGGTAGGTTCATAGTCGATCTTCCGGTTTGCTACCTCAGCAAACTTCATCATATC
>JACMIF010004459.1:0-12285 GCA_014805445.1 Diplogasteroides magnus | reverse complement strand
TAGAGACGACCGGGCGAATGAGGACGCAGATACGAAATGAGTGTCGTTTTGCTATTGGGATCGTTGTGCCCACCCTATTGCACAGTAATGTTAGGGACTGTTCGGCCTATGTAGAATCTGTCTATCCAACCAAAGCGTTGACCAGTTTTGCCATTCCCGGATTCTGCATCGCCCGATACTGCGCGAGGTTGTAGCCAACGGCTGAAATTTAGTACCTCAAATTAGTAAATGAAATTGGAAAAAAAACCACTCACGATCTGCCTCGTCGGCTCTCGCGTCCAGCACCCACTGAGTGCCTGTCAGTCTCGACAGCAGTCCATTGCCGCTGACGGGAATGGGAGATCTCCCGTCGTACTGTAAACAAAATCTAACGGAATCACGAACATCACTATATTTTTAATTTCATTATTGAAATGAAATCATCGTGAAACAAAACGTTTTTTCTTCGTATGACTGGGGTCTTCGAAGAAGCGACTGTGAGCTAATCTAATTGAACGACGTGCTCCGAACCTGCTGGTAGTATTGACGATTTCCATAGTAGGCATTCTGGAATCCTTGCTGGTAGGATTGATACGGTCGCTGATAATTCTGCTGATACTGTAGACGCGTGTAGTACTACTGATTCTGGAAAACAACACACCATTGACGAGTTTATTCGCAATCGTTGCGGGTTAATGAAACAACACAACCACTGCACGTTATTCATGGAAAAAGGTAGCCAAAAATACCTGCACATATGGCCGCTGCTGACTGTAATATTGTTGATTGTTGAAGTAGTTGTTGTGGTTCTGAGACCAAACAAAGTATATAGAAACAGCCATCATTGCCAGCCGGAGCAGCATAGTTACTTGATAAACGTGTTTGAGACAAGCGCCTAGATATCCTTTAACAACCCATACGGGTTTTAGTTGTATCAGTGACCGCTTCGACCAACAAATCTCTATGTCGTGATATTATTTCGCATAATTTCCATGTTCTCGAACACCTGTTCAATGGTTTATGGTTAGAGCGAGCTCTCAAGGTCACCAGCAATCACAAAGTTGTGATAGGACGCACGGTTTCTATCACGAATGAACATTCCCGCTAGAATAGTAAGGGCGGAATTTATTTCTCATTATTGAAACGTATTTGGTGCAATTTCTTCCAACTTGTCATCTGGTGACTTCGACCATCAATTTTTCTCGCGATTTCGTACTCTGCTCATTTTCACCGATTCGTTGCTATACTTTTTTCTGGACATTACAACTGTTATCTTTAATCAAATCCCGCATACCAAGAGCGACAAGATACACGTTACAGTTATTTATACGTGTGCGTAACAGTAAAATATAACAGAGCTCATTTAGCTAATTTTATTAGTTAGATTACAATGTAATGGTGATCTCTTGAATCAAATTCCGAGTGAGGACAGTAGGCCAGATACTGCCCCGTACGGTTGATAACCAGCGTAGCCTCCGTCTAGAATACACTTTATACAAATAATTACATTTAAATCGTGTTTTATTGTTGGGTTCTTATTTGTATATATCGAAGGGAAAACTTGGCCAACGACATGAAATGTTTAAAATGATCCTTACATCCAGGCGGCGGCACTCCTCCGTATCCACCACCGTAGCCGTAGCCCTGTCCGTAGTTCAGCCCCTTGATTAATTAAAATATTTTTTTTCCGTATTTATCTGACGAAATTAAACATTTTTTCAGGTATTACATCAGAAAGTAAAACATTTCATTGAGGTGAATTTGCAGTAAAATTATTTATGTTTCATCATTTGGACATATTACCTACATCATCAAATCGTTGGAAATCGAAAATTCTATTAGGTTGCGTAGAAAGTCTCAAACTGAAAATTTTCAGTAAACGCCAAACAGTAGTTGTGTAGTGCATAGTTGCTGGTTAGCTTTGGCCAACATGTGTGCATAGCGTAGCTGCACCATGCTTGCAACACAGCAAGCAGTAGGCTTTCAAATTCTACAGTTATATTTTCAGTAAGCGAATTTTCCGGGCCAAACTAAATGTGCTCCTGCATGAGCGGTGTCATGAACAATACCAGGCCCCAGTGATGGACTTCCCAGCCGACTGTCTTTTCCAGGGCAATTGTTTTTGAAAAAGTGGAAAAACGGCTTTTCATCCGAAAAAGAGTGACAGCTCGTTTTCAAAAGCTACATCAATCTGTTCAATCATATTTCGGAAGCAACTTGTGCGTTACCAGTAGATTATAAATCCACATTCGATTATAGCTCTAAATGCCTTATTCAGGTAGCATCGGTAAGAATCTTTACCAATTTTTTAATATGGCTAATTTTTGCATATCTTTTCTCGTTCTTTTCTTATAGTAAACGGTTCAAGGAACACGTATACGCTATATGTAGTACTCGTCTCCCTTATTATTATTAACTGCCAAGTTAAACGGCCACTTCGTTTTAAAGGACACAAGGAATGCATTTTCAACAAAATCAAAACTGGTCCCGACTAGCACATTACCAGTTTTCACGAAAAATGTATTTTTATTTTAATTTGTGTTCACACATGTCAACGTTCATAATTATTATTGGGTATGGACAGTACAAGAGTAGGATATTAACCTGCGCCCATATCGTTTGATATAATTTCCTTTCCGCCAAACTGTACATTTATTTCTTAAAGCATCACCCGTTTGACTGGTTTTACCTTTTCCATCAGAACTTAGTAGTCGTAGCACAGAATAAAAAGCCCTTCTAGGATATTGTGAGGACAGTTCCCACGCTTAATATAACCCACTAGCAAGTATACAAGCTTTGCTTGAAAGCACGGGAAAAATTGAGAAAACCGATGTTGAGGAGCTGCGGAGTAGTCAAAATTTTCCGTTTTGTAATAATTCCAGAAAGAACAAGCGTGCAGTCCGGAATTATTTTTTGTCATAATGGCATGCCTGCCTACTATACATAACCACATACTTTGAAACTGCGTAGCTTCTCTCAATAAAGTTAGATTCAGTTTCGCCATTTATGGCGACATTAAAATTACACTTTGTCCCGTAAAATCACACTTTGTCCCGTAATCCAAAGCCTATAGAACTGAACAAGATTCACACCTGCTGATAGTTTAGCTCATTTCCATAGTAATAGTTGTTTCCGTATCCATGTTGATTGGGATAATACTGTTGATATTGCTGATTCTGGGAAACAAAGATACGTTTATCCGCGTTTTTGTATTAAAAAAACACTTCGCTATTCTATCAGAGTATTTGGTAAATTCCTGTACACGTTTTTGAAACTCATTATCTGCGCTAGAGACCGCCAAACGCACCTCGGAATGAACATCTCACCCAGCTAAATGATTCTGCAAGGGTGTCGCATTAGGTGCTTTTAGTGCATTCGTCAATAGTCTATTCTCCCCGGAGCTATTGACTATCACATGATAGACACAACCGCTCCGCGGAGAATAGACGATTGACGAATGCACCAACAGAATGCGACACCGTAGATTCTGCTTATCATTGCTTAGGGAGCGCAATAGTCTTGGCAGAGTGAATCCTAAAGGGCATTCCATCACTCTGCCATCTCATTCACCCGGTCGTCTCTGGCGCATAGACACGACCGCTCGATAGAGGTCACAGAGAGATGGAATGCACTCTGGATTCACTCTGCCAACACTGTTGCGCACCCTGTGAGCGGTTGACACCACCCACCAGTAATGAGAGTGAAATGAGAAAAAGTGAGAGCACAGGTCGTGTTTGAAGGTGCGAGTGGAGGGTGCGATAGACCGAGACCCAAATGAAGTGATCCTCGCCAGTGTGCATTTCCACTCTTTCATTTTTCATTAGCACATGATCCGGTGTGTTAGGCGGTCTCTAATCTGCGCTCATATTGAATTAACAAGTTCCGTACCTAGCTAGTACCATTGTTCTGGAATTCAAATCGCCTAGGACGCACGGTTTGAAATGTCAAACAGAAATCTGGACACAGAAATATAGCATAGAAATACCTGATAATAAGGCTGTTGTTGACTGTAATATTGGAGGTAATTGTACTGGGAGAGAACGACGTGTAGATAAATAGCGATGAGAATCGGATGAAGCAGCATATTCTCTTGTCAAACTTGAACAGAGAGACGCGCCCAGATCGCTTGCACGAGGCTCTTATCAATCCATACGGGTTTGCGATGTAAACATGGTCGGGTTTGCCAATTGTCAGCTTCAATTGTACACTCCGCATTCAGTATTATGTAGCAATGATCTCTTATGCCAACGAGCTGCAATGGTGCATCCGGCCACACTATTCTCTATCAGTCATCGGTCTCGCCATGGAAAAGGCTTTTTTTCAAAAAAAAGTATCCATTTAGTTTTATAGCGATAGTGATGGGCTAATCAGTATTTCAATGCAGCAAAAATACAATACAATTCAATATTTATCCGCGTCGGAGCATACGCTCTGGGGATACAATGCCACAATAGACGAACAGCATAAAAGACGAGATGTAAATCTTAATTGCAAGAATATTTACAGGTTTTTTCACAGAAGGTAGTGATAGACAACGGCGCCATGGATAGTGGAGCCGGAGGCGCACATTACCATTTTACTATTAGGTTGGCCTGAAAGTAATGTCGCGTTGATTGTTTGTCCTCTATTTTCATATACATTGATTATGGTCTCTAACCACTAACACCATAGTATGCCTGCATGTACCCCATAGCCACCTCCTCTGTTTCTCCCTTTTCGGAGGAAGTTCTGGGCGATTTTTCAAACTTGCCAAACCCGCGTTTTTCTGACCATATATTTGGATTTTTGGCCGCTTTTTTCGTGGATTAGAGATAGAATCGAACTATCAACTGATTCATATAGCCAAATGAACGGCCGTCAGACCTGAGGGACCAGATCGTTCAAATCGCATTTTTCTCGGAATTATGATCGAAAAACCAAGAACATACGAAAAAGTGTCAAAATGCAGCTAGCCACTTATGCGTCATAGAGTAAGCGTAGAATAGTTGGAGTATCAAAACTATGATTTGTGAACACGGAAAAGTCAGAATGAATAAAGTTGTTAATGATTTTGCCAAAATTCCGAAAATCATTATACCCAAAAATCACATTTTTGGCCACTGTAGTCGTATTTCTAGCGCGAACCGGGTCTCCAACTACAGTTTTGATACTCCAACTATTCTACGCTTACTCTAAGACGCACAAGTGGCTAGCTGCATTTTGACACTTTTTCGTATGTTCTTGGTTTTCAATCATAACTCCGAGAAAAAGGCGATTTGAACGATCTGGTCCCTCAGGTCTTTCGGCCGTTCACTTGGCTGTATGAATCAGTTGATTGTTCGATTCTATCTCTAATCCACGAAAAAAGCGGCCAAAAATCCAAATATATGGTCAGAAAAACGCGGGTTTGGCAAGTTTGAAAAATTGCCGAGAACTTCCTCCGAAAAGGGAGAGACAGAGGAGGTGGCAATAGGTTGGGACACATGCAGGCATACTATGGTATTAGTGGTTAGAGACCATAATCAATGTATGTGAAAATAGAGGACAAACAATCAACGCGACATTACTTTCAGGCCAACCTAATATTATGGCGCAAGTGTCCATGGTTCTGGTGTCCTTTACCAAGGGAGGTTTCACTCATACAACGGATTCAGACGAAGTTCGTGCTTGTATGGCAGGTGGACGTTGAAATAAATTGGAGTATCAGGTCAATTTCGCCATCAAGTGGGGCAGCACTTTGAAGTTCTGAACGAAAATGTTAAATATCATTTTGAAATGTTCCATAAACAATAAATACATGCACCTTCTTCCACCTCAACATTCAACTATTTGAACGTTGCCGATGAATAAATGTTTCTAATACTAAGTAATATTTTAATAATATATAAAATAATAGATAATAAACAATATGAAGGAACTACAGATTGGAAAGCGGAAAATAAAAATGAGTGTGGCAGTGAGTCCGCTGAACAGTTCCACCCTTGCAATGCCTTCTCCTGCGCAGATCCTTTCTCCAATGCCGAAGGGAATCGTGCGGTCTAGGGGTTCTAAAACGGTAAATTTGCCGTCATTCTTCTCCGCAGCGCTGTTGTCTCGCTCCATGAAAAACGACCGCGCGTCGGAGAAGAATGACGACAAATTTACCGTCTTTGAACCCCTGGTGCGGTCCACCAAGTCCTGTAATTTTTATGCGATTGCTGCTTCTAATTGTCGCCAGAGTACTCAATCTCGAGCTACATGCCCCGTGCTAACAATCACACACATTGCGCTTCCTCACACTTATTAAAGCGCAGGGGGAAACTGAATGCGGCGAATGACGCAATAGCATGGCAAAATCATTCGGCCATAATTTTTAAACACGATGGCGATAAATCTCATCAGTTAGCAGAAGTGAATGAGGATACTCAAGTAATCAAATATGAGGCCGGTCACGTAAGCGGCTAGACGATTTAGCGGATTGTGGCCAAATTCCCGAAAGTATTTTTGATTTGCCTAAAATTAAAAAAAATATCACTCTAATAGAGCCCCTTAGAACCCCTGAGAAGTATGACACCTCAATTCGGCCTCATTTTCGAGAACGGAGGCGGCAAAGTTACCACATTTCGCGCCTCCGTCCCGACAACGGCAACTTTCAGACGCCGTAAAAGGCTTCAAAGTGAAGATTTTTCGATCTGTTTTCCCAGCATGATTGGGTTGGTGGTCTTTGTATGAATCTTTTTTTTCGTTTGGCTGATTTTCGAGCTTATCATATTTTAAAAGCTAACTTTCAATTGTAGCATTTCTTCTTGTAGATGATTACAGAGTGATTTCCGCAGGATGGGAGCGAAAGAGAAAGAAGCAGCGCGAGGAGAGGATTCGAACGATATGCAAACGTAAAAAAACGAGGCCACTTTTTTGAGAAAAGTGCGCTTTTGTGAATTCGTGCAAGGATGTAAAAATGTGACAAGTGCCATGTTTGGGAATTTCTACAGTTAGATGCAGGCTTCACCAAGGGTCAAGCATGGATATGGCGTTGGATAGATACTAAAGTAGTACATTGCTCAATATTTTTGCCGGGTTCACTGGAGCAGGCATAAAGAGGCAGTGATTGTCTCAATGACCCATAAATGACCCAAAAATCACTACCGATGACCTATGACTTTTAGTACCAATATTGAAATAGTATTTTTTGAGAAAATTTTTGGCACCAATCTGAGCTTCTGAAATCAATTTTCGACCGAGTTATGGTCGTATTTGTCTCATTTTTCCGAAATTTTGGTCACGAGATGCCATGTTTGGGATTTTCTTCAACAAGAAACAGGCTTCAACGAGGGTCGAGCATGCCGGCAGTGCATAGTACTTCAGTAGTATATTGCACAAGATTTTTACCAGGTTCACTGGTGCATGCACAAAGAGACGGTGAGTGCCTGAATATGCGAATTTCTCTCAAGTGGTTTTTGAAAGACAATGCATCAAAGACCATAGCAACTAGGGTTTCAAAATCAGCAGTGAATTTCGCTATGCTGCCTCATTTTCCTTCGCGGTAGTGGATGCAAATCACTGCTGACATGTCAGCACTACGGATCATTCATGATGACCGACGAGACTCAACCAGTCATCAGTGATGAAAGTCGGTAAGCATGCTGACTCGAATGAGAAAGAGGGAAGGAAAAGAAGAGAGTACAGACGAACAGAGAACCGCGCTGAAGAATGGATCTAAATTAAATGATCATGAAAGTGAATTTTGAATGGCAAGTATGCAAAAAGACAAATGATGAGCGTTCTCTCGATCATTTTGCTTTGTCCCCGCTCCAACGCGGTTCTCTGTTCATCTGTACTCTCTTCTTTTCCCTCCCTCTTTCTCAGTCGAGTCAGCATGCTGACCGACTTTCATCACTGATGACTGGTTGATCGAAATCGGTCATCACCTTTCACAGCAGCGCAGCACGAAAAATGTTTTCCTCTTACATCATTTATTTGTGAAATGCATGATAAATATATTAGGGTGTTCGGAAAGTCCCCTGTAACTTTCTATTTTCCAAGATATCTCGGCCCTAAGTTTTCGAAAAATTCTGAAATTTTTCACATATATTTGCTGAATAGCACGACCCTGTATCTTGAGAGGCCGCTCCGCCATAAATCGGGGAAGAAGAACAACTTTTCTGAGGAAGCCATTTTTCAGATGCCCACCATTCAAAACATTGCCATATTGCCGTGAGGTGTCGAAATAATACCAAATTTTTATTGAAGGTAGTCCACCTTAGGAAGAGTTCAAAACCGTTAAGTTTTGAATTTTAGGTCACTTCACCTTTGCAGGAAAAATCCGCAAATTTTCCCCATTTCTTCACTTTTTCGACCGCCCTGGACAGGGGCAAAGGAAAAATGAAAGCCTATGGAGCCGATAATTATGCTGGGTTAGTAGGGCAACTACCCTGAAAATTTCATGGCCCTAGCTCTTCATTTGACAAAAATAGCTTTTCTGGTGGAAAAAATAGCGAATTTAGCCCCTTAATGAAAATTTGATGTGAAGTCGCCAATGAAACTATTAGCATGCGGTTTCTCATGGGTGTAGTGGGCTCCTTTCGGCTTACTACAAACTACTCTGTGTAAATCATTTATCATCGACCTTGAAGTTGTGGGCATTTGAAAAATGGCTTCCCCAGAAAAGTTTTTCTTCTTCGTCGATTTATGGCGAAGCGGCCTCTCAAGATGTCACATAGTATAGTATATTCATGAAAAATTTAAGATTTTTTCGAAAACGTAGGGCCGAGATATCTTGAAAAAAGAAAGTTACAGGGGACTTTCCGTACACCCTAATAATAAATACAAAGAGTTGTGACTAGTCCTCGATTTCAATCACAGTGAAGTGCCATCCTTCGATCTTTCCTGCTTCCTTCACGTTCCAAACGAGTCTCATGTCTTGACCGGTTGCAGTTATGATTGTTCCAGGCACAATGTGACCGGACAATCTGCAATTATTGTGTTGATTCGTCGTTTGAATTGATGATACTCACGTTGTGAGGACCTTTGAACCCTCGGTACCATCGTGGATAACAAGTTGATGACAGCACATGTGAACGTTGAAGGACTCGACCCGGAGAGCGACCTGAAATAACATAATTTTTGTTTCCAGAACACCATTGCGAACGCCCTAGTGAAGGATGAGAAGACTGATGAAGCTTTAGCTTGGCATTTGGAGTACTCGACTTCACAACGTAGTCACATTCTCCAGGCACAACTCTCAATGGATAGGATGGGGAATACACCTCAAATGAGACAATTTCATGCTGATGGAGCCAGTTATCAGTAATCTTACATGGTCGTCCTTGAAGAATGTTTTCTTCGATGAACACGAGGGAGATTGGACCTGTGTACCTTAAATATTTTTGTCATTATTCGCATTCCTCCCACATTCGAACCAAACATTTCGCAAATGAACTGCGATTTCACTGAACAATTGCCTGATGTCCATTTTCCATCTTGAATCGACATTTGGGAGCACGAGTGCTATTTGACAGCCATCTTCAATCATCGTATTCACCCAATGCATAGTTTGTATAGTTGACGACCATGTTATCCGTCCATATCGCATTTATCAGTCCAATGTGGAATGCAGTTTTAATGCCGTTAGCAATGGCAGCCCTGCGTAGAAATTGTTTTCCTGCAACAAGAGGATATCGTTGAACAGCAATAGCCCCGTGAAAAGTCGCACTTTATACAACGATGAATCGCTATCGTCTTTTGGATCTGTGCAAATTTATAATATGAATATGCAAAGGAGCCTATGAAGGGAGAGCAGTTCCATAGACAGATGCGCCAGGTTTGTCTTCATTGGGAAGGCGCATTTGTTTATTCCACCATTACTGCGCAAACATCCATGGCGATTTTCTTTCGCCCAACCTGTTCAGAGTGAATTGAGAGCAGATGTCCGTCGAGGAATGTGCATGTTTGCTCGGCGTTCGTCCATGTCATTGGATTGTCCATGAGCTTCAAACATCTGGAGCCGTTGGTCGACAGGTGCTCATCGCATGAAGGGTCTAGAAAGATTGGATGATGAAATTAGGTAGTTATTGACAATTATGGCATTCTCAGCTAAGAGCAGACTTGAGAAATCATAAGAGAACTGACTGAATGTTGTTGGGACGACGCAGGCCATTGCTGAACTGGAGGCTTGAGTAACTCTTCCCCATTTGTTGTTGTATGTGTCTGCAGGATACATAACGTAGCGATATTGCTCGTTGCAATATGTCAAGTCCTGATCTGCAGAATCGAACTCTATCAACATATCAAATAATAAAACCGTATACCATCATAAAGGTTGAGATAGTTTAATGTAGTGTCGTCGTTCCATGAATATCGGAAATCTTTTCGACATTCCAGTCCAATCCAGAAGTGGTAGCCCGAACTCCCACTCGCTTGAGTGTATGCCTTCCGAAGCTTATCGTTCTCCTGTTATTCATGAAAAATATTACTCATCTAAATAGTTTTTTCTTACCACTTTGCTATGTATTGACGGCATTTTTGCTCCAACAGAAATGCAGCCATTATAGCTCACATTGAATGAAACGCTGTACAAACTGCTGTTGGCATAGCCACAGTAGTCATCGTACCACGGTTGAAAGTCCGGAGGACATTTGGACCATGCTAAAAGAAGAAAAAAAATTATTGAAAGAGATAATTCTTACCTATGGACACGGCAATGAAGAAGGAGAACAGAAAGGCATACATGATATCCTGAGATGTAATTTTGTGGTGCTGTCTTTTCTTTTTCTTCGGCCTTTTATGTAGTGGTGTTATCAAACAACTCTGTTTTCAAGCTCGTGATTATGGTTAGTTTCGCCTGGTTTGAGACTTATTCCTCCCATGGCTCTTCTCTCCCTCGTATCTGTTACTTGATCACATCCCGCCCTCTTTGTCGTTCAATCAGTTAGAGTGGGCGTCTCGTAAAAGCAAACTGCCGTTGTGCATAAATTGAATGCATGGCAACTGAATGCATAAAACAATAGAGAGTTATTAGAAGCCGAGAAGACATGAGAATGAATTTATTCAATAACGATCCACAATATTTACATTCATGCTTTACTCTGAAAGGCAGGCATTTCTACCGTACCTTTTCTTCTTCGCCAAAGTTTTCTGTGCAGGATGTGCTAAATTCCATTTTGAATTAAGGTACTATACCAAACTATCATATAATGCTAGAAAGACTGACTGAGATCGAGTGAGGAAGCTAGGAGGAATGAATATGCGCAGAGTATCGATCATCCCGAGAGAAATGTACCCTACCTCCTTCTTGTTATATAGCTGAATCGCCGTGGCGAATATTGTCGGGATTCATGGTGTTACGCACTGTGCGGGAATCGGGACCACAGCATGTGCATTCATCTTAGAATTGTTTACAGCTGATGCTGTTGTGACCAGACTGACTGTTCGACACTCGACCAAACTTCCTTCTTCCGGTTGACTGACTCAAATTCAGCGTACGCTTCCTTATCTTTGCTAAGAACGCATTATGGAATATTAGCCTCCCCAATCTCCTCCGAGCGAATATCTATCGAAATTAGAGACTATCGTTCGGAGGAGATTGCAGCTCGTTATAATTCCCACATGTGACACCCTATCGTACAAAAAAGACATTTATGTACAAATGTGCCATATGGCACATTGTGGGGCACATTTTCTGCCACAGCCAATTTTCTCGTAAATGAGCGAATATTGAACTATTTCCTTTGTTTCATAGTTTTTGTCATTGTTTTTCACCTATATGAACCACAAATTTCATCTAAATTGTATTTCATAACATTTGTTTTGGTTTCCGGAAAATTCGAATTATTTAAGGTATCGATAAATACGGTACGAATTTGAGTCAATTTGCAATCCACAGTGAATGAACCAATTTTTCGAAAATATAAATTGATGTTGTTGGGATGTTTTCGGCTATTATTTTGGTTTCATATAGACGAAAAACAATGACAAAAACTGAGAAACAAAGGAAATTGCTCAATATTCGCTGAGCGACGAGAAAAATGGCTGTGGCAGAAAATGTGCCACAATGTGCCATATGGCACATTTGTACGGAAATGTCTTTTGTGTACGATAGTTATAGATACACTCAATAGACCGAAAGTTCGCTCGATCAAAACAAGCACACTAGGCAGATTAGGTGACAATTGTGACTAGGGTGGGGAAAGTAAGAATGAATGTAAGCGCATTTGGCACTTTCATTCCACACCGCGCACAAGTAAGAACTTTCATTCTACGCCGGGCAAATGTAAGTACTTACATTTCGAGGGGTCGAAATGTAAGTACTTACATTTGCCCGGCGTGGAATGAAAACGCTTACGTATTCAG
>JACMIF010004455.1:0-12289 GCA_014805445.1 Diplogasteroides magnus | reverse complement strand
ATTCAGAGACAACCGCTCCTCAGAGAGTAGAGACACGACGAATGCACTAAACGACTCGCATGCGATCCCCTAGTTCTAGGCCTCGCGTTTCGGAGTGCATCATTTATCGTCTCTACTCACCGGTTATCTTTCACTATCAGGGAAACCCACTTTCCGAAGAGTAGACACAACAAATGAGCACTTATCGCCCGAAATGCGATGCATAGTCGGTTCTTCATTCCTTCATTTTCGGCTGCTCATCGGATCATGTTTATTCACCCGAACACTTGCCGTGGTTATTGTATCTACAGGCATGTATCAAAGAGCTTCTGTTAGAGTGGACCGGCCCTTGGTATAAGATCCCAATTTTATATTCTTAAATCTGCTGTAAACATAACCCATGAAGTAGTCAAACTGCCACCCATAATCCTCTTTCGCCCCTCGCCTCTCTACTATCACTTCACTCTCTCTCTCTTTCCTCCAAGCCATCGTTCCTTCTGGTCAGACCTCTCATTACGGGTCACTCCAATGCCACTGTATCGATTCCTTCCCTCCTCGCAACTTTATCGCCGGGTTATTTTCTTCCGAAAATGGTTCCAATGACAGGCGGTGATCAGTGGATGAGTCATGGGACTCTTATTCAAGCTGCTACGACACGCAGGACATTATGGAAGCCTCTTCTGGCACTGGTCATACTCGCCTGCCTAATGGATTCGACTTCGGAAGCGAGAGGAGGTTAACATTACGCATATTTTGGCGGTTATTAGTCATATCAACTTGCATGCTACTAAAACTAGGGTGAATGCTGTTATCAATGCCATGACCAAAAAATTCTCATTCCTTCTCTTTCCTCCATTACGAGTCGCAGTTCTCCCGCGGTGGTCATGCAGTTTTGTCATGAAATTGATCATTCCTTGCATTCTACTCCGAGCACAATTTTCCAATCAATGTAGAGAACTTTATGATGCAGGTGAGGCATTATTATAAGCAAATAAAGTTGCAACTCGAATTTTCTGATTTATCTACAAATGCAGTTTCATTCTGTCAGTGTAAAACTATCTTTCAAACATACAGACTCAGTTATACATATTTTCTGTGTGCAGGTCGTGGTGGTGGCGGACGTGGAGGATCCGGAGCGAGGGGAGGTTCTCGGGGTGGAAGAGGAGGAGGAGGAGGAACGGGGTTCAGATCACATGGTGGAACGTCGGTCGGGTCGTTTAGGCAAGTATTTTGCTCCTATTATGTGGCGCTCGTGAAAATGTCTGTTTTTCAATTATATTCGAAAATTTTGACATAAATAAAATCATATGGTCGTCTTCAAATATGTTTCAGCTTTGAAACTCAAAAAAGTTGTCAAAATGCCATAATCACGATGTCATTGATAAGATACATGCGGAGTAGCGTTGGCAGTTAGATTGCCAATTCGGTTATGTTTCGCCGATCCTCTTGGTAGGTATTGCCTCCGTGAAACAACCGATCAACAACTGCTAAACTTAATTCAGAGGATCCGCCGGATCTAGCTCATTCAAATCTTCCACTCCAAGCATCAGCGGCTACCATATCAGCGCGGTCATTTTCGCGCATAGGAGCGGCAGTGGGCAGGGCGTCATGTACGGCGAAGAAGAAGGGAGGAAGAGTAACGTCATTGTGAATGCCCATAAGGTATGAACTAGTGATTCTAACACGTAATTTTATGCAAGAAAAAGCGGCATTTTCTCCTTTAAAATGCCGTTTTATGCCATTGTATTAATAAGTACTAGGGTGTCGCATTCTGGTATAAGGTGCAACTTATTTGTCTCTACGCATTTGTGACTTATTCTCTCCCACCCATCATAGACAACCGGTCGGAATGAATGAACAGACAGCTATGATGCACTTTATACCCGAAAGCGACACCCTAATAAGTACCTATTTTTCAAGATGCCGCAACCATGGATAAATTGCATCCATGCTCAATGCACACTAATTTTTAAAATGAGAATGAGAAGCCTTGGATGAACTCAAGAGCGTCAGGTACTTTTGCGCCGGAATGATGAAATGAGCAGTTGCGCAAACAATGACGGCTCAATTTGTCCATATCACCATAACGGTGCAAATGTCCATTTCTAAAAAAAACAAAATGGTAGTAGAGTCCATTCTGTCGTCTTATTCCATAAGAGCGGTTGCCTTTGAATGCCAATACCTCACTCATGAGGCAACAGCTCCACGGGATTCAGAACATACATATGCATTATACTATCCATCCTGCCAAGACTGCCCATCAGTGTTGACAAAGTGAATCCGAAAGTTCATTCCGCCTCGCTGCGCTTTCTATCGCGCGGTCGTCTCTATGCGTAGAGCGCAGAGAGGCGGAATGAACTTTGGGATTCACTCTGCCATTACTACTGCCATCCTGATCCCGTTTGACGAGGAGAAGAATACTATCAATGTTCCCATCATACTTGTTATTATGGTAATAAATTGGTCCCAACATCGAAATTTCCGACTTGTTTAGCGATTTTGCAGGTTGCCAAAACCTTTGACGTTCCCCAGTTTGAAATTATTTCTTTACATTCGAATTCACCGGACTTCCAAGCATGTTGTAAGAAACGAAAAATTCCAGAGAATTCGAAGGTGAACAACTAAACAACGTAAGTCGGAAATTTCGATGTTGGGACCAATTTATTACCATAATATGTTTCAAACAGGATAAATGACGTGATGTGATGTTTTAGAAACCTTATTATTACAAATGCAGTCGTCCCCTCTCCTCGCTGCACGACGAGAAGATCCGAGAGGTCCGATTCAAGAGTGGAGCGATTAGGTTTTTGAATCGGAAAAAGTGTTTTCGGACTATCGACTAGAGGTTCTAAAACGTCAGTAGAGTGCATTCGTCTGTCGTCTGATTTATTAAGAGGGGTTGTCTCACTCTTGCGATAGACAACCGCATCACGAGATTAAGATTATAGATGAATGCAGTCTACTACCGTTTTAGAATCGGGCATGATGGAACACCGGTAACCGACATTCACAATGAACTTGACAACTAATTAATTCTGAACTGATGAATGCAACAGAATATGTTTTAGGCCATATACTCTCAACTGGGTGTGTCCTTCTGGCAACATGTGCTGCGAGTGGGAGTGCCGGAACCGTAAGTGTTCCGTACGAATTACGAAATCATCGTAGGATTGCGAAACCGGCTTCTGGAAGTTTTACATATTTCGAAATTACGACAGACTAATGCCAAGATTGATCCGAAATCATCCTGTGAAATCTTCGTTCAGATTATTGGACGGAGTAACAATCCTTCTACTGCTAGTAGTGTTTGCTCCTCTGTTGATCTTCTTGATTTTAATGGTGAGTATTTTTATATCTGCGTAAAAAACATTAATGCATATACTGCTGACCATAAATGATGTCAGTAAGGGCCAACAATTCCTATAGACGGACACAACTTAAAACACGAACGAATTTTACGCCCCCTAGTAAATATTGAACGCTTTGGAGCTACTAACTAGCATCATATCACTCTATGCGTGCAATTAAGCAATTGAATTATCGTTCGCAGATGCATTATTATTATTGTGGACAAACAACTTGATATTCCAACTACACACACTCCATCTGGCTGACTACTGTGCACTCTCAAATTTGCGTGCTACTTCGTCGTTTCTCTGACCATTAGCCATGATTTTGAATAGGTTTCACGGTCAACATATAGATGCAGACGTTCAACTCAGTTTACGACAATAATAACAGTTCATCTCCTTGACACTAGCTGATTGTGATGTTTTCAGTGCTGTGAGGCAAATCGATCAATTGGAGGAGATAGAGAAATCAGCCGTGAACTGAATACGAAGAATTCGCCTTCGACACAAGAAGAATGCTCGAAAGAACAACCCCTAAGCGGTATCAAAGCCACAGATGTGTGATGTTCGTTGTATTATATTCATTGATTCATCGTTATGCTTTTTTGCATTCAAACTGTAAAGATAAATTCGTATTATGATTGCAATGTTAAAAATAAACCTTTGTAGTGTTAATTGCTCAACGATAATTTTCTGATCACCAATAGTAGTGTGGCGAAAGAAAAAAAAATTTGGCACAAAATTTGCGACATCCAAAGTAGGGCCGCCGGACCCCTCGAGTCGCTCCGCAGTGTTCTTAAGATCGCGAAGATCATTAGATACGCCGCCGTCGTTTCGCAACTGCCGATCTCGATCTTCCTGCAGTCTTCAATCGTCATTGGTCTTTCGACAAACGCGGAAGATCTTGTTTCTATCACTAACAATAGTGGTGTAAACAAAAACAGCTCCGGGATATTTGCTCTATCTCGATGAAATAGGCACCTGTATATTCAGCCACATCGACTTTCCTGATTAGGTAATAGATAGGTTAAGAAAATCCAAGCGAAGGCACATTTTTCTTTCGACAACTTCTCTTGTGCCGGTTCTCCATAACATGAGAAAGAATACCGTTCGGAATAAATTTAGATGACAGAAAATGTACTTTTGCTTGTATATCCTACTCTATTGATGGATCTTTTGTCTTCGAAAACCCCGACGATTTCAACGTTAATGAGCAAATGCGATGTTGTTCTTCTCTAAAATAGTCTGTCCGTCAGAATCCCTACATGCCTCTGTCGAAGAACGTAGTTGCAATATCATCTGGTTCCCCGAGTGAAAGACGAGAGCGTCGAAGACATTTGCGGCATGATAGCGGAATGGGCAGATGCGCCATCTTTTCACTAATGCAGCGTTCAAAACACCGTTTCGGACGTTTCCGAAACGAAATTTCCGGTTCAGAAATATTTTTTCGGAAAAAACCCGAAATTTCAGTATAACTTTTTTTCCTGATGGATATTTCTTTTTTCCATCAACTGGAAAAGTTCTTATATCTTCGAGACGAACATTTTCGTTTTTTATTCGTCCGAAAATATGTTGAAATGACCGAGATAAATTTTTTTCCGAAAGGTTCCAAATTTGAATTCGCGCGCTTTTCCAAAATGGTTTTTAGCCCATATCTTCTTTCTTTTTGAATATTTTTGAACATTTAAAAAACAGTTTTGCTCCATTTTACCAGACCAACAATTGATCTGTTGATGGAAAAACGAAATATCCAGCAGGAAAAAAGTTGAAAGTTCCTGCATCGCAATTTCGGATTTTCGTTTCGGAAACGAAAAAACGATGGTTTTGAACCAGCGGAAATTTCCCGAAATGTTGTTTTGAACGCTGCATAAGAGTCCACTTTACCATGGCGGCGCAATTGTCCACTGTTTTTCGATGGAAAGAACACTTTTGACGGACCCCCGGACGGTCCACCGATCTCCTAAGATTTCGAAGATCATTAGTCACACCGCTATAGTTTCGCAACTGCTCATATGATCATAGTCGCAATCTTCTAACGTCACTGGTCTTTCGGCAAACGCGGAAGATTGTCATCAACAACGGCGGGGCTGCAGCGGCTGTTACTATTTTTACCTCGCTCTGCAGCGGAAATAGCGGCCTGCTGACGTCACAGGCCGGGTTGAGACCGACTAGAGAGTACACAGAGCGAGGAGTGACCGGGCAGAGGCGAGGGGTGTTAGAGAAAAAGCGGCCCATGCGAGAGAGCATTGGGTACCGAGAGAGACTAAGGGGAGGCGAGGGGTGCGAGTGTAAAGGCAGGCATGGGCGATGTTGCTCGGTGGCCACACTTCTGTTGTTCCTCTCTGCAGTCTTGTGAGAGGCCTGCGCGTTTCGCAATCGCCTCTGCGATTGCTTACAGTGCTTCTTGCACATATAAAATAATGACAGTTTCACCATTTAAAATTAGGATTTGCGATTTCACTTATGCTACAGCATCATTAGAAAGGAGACTCGTCGCGTGGTGCCTTGATTGTTTTCAAAAACGCCGTATTTTCAGGAAATCTCTTCGCCGGTACATGTATCATGACACTCGCCATGCCCCGCCGTCGCGCAAGATCCGACGCAAAACTGTCCTAGCACTCGTCATTGCGGCCTGTCTCCTCGACAGCGTAGTGGAAGCGAGAGGAGGTGAGCATTTTAGTACCTACTGCTAAAACCGGTCATGCATTCTTGAATAAAGAGAAGCTGGTCAATGCAGTTATTGTAGTATGCGCAGCTACTGACGGAACATCATTGTAATTATTTCACTTCAGCGAGCTATGAAAACGATTTGAAACAAAATCATTCTAGCTCCTGAAAACTGTGACAAGAGCACCACGAATGCTTGCGACTCCTGGATAAAATGAATTTTTACGCCATACATGTGCTGCTCAAGTGTCTATTTCACCATTGTGGCACAAAAGTACATAGCGCTTGTCTTTCACCAGAAATTGTCTTGCTTCAGGAATGGGAGGCGGCGGCAGAGGTGGCGGGGGAGGCCGTGGAAGTGGCTTTAGTGGAGGAAGGGGAGGAGGCGGTAGAGGAGGAGGCGGTAGAGGAGGAGGTGGTGGATTCTTCGGTGGAGGTGGAAGAACCGGGTTCAGTTCCCATGGAAGAAGGGCCATTGGATCGTTCAGGTATGCGACTGTTATACAATAAACTTTCCGGTCTTTTGGGATCATCCTTGGCGTTAGATACTTTAGTGAACAGCGAAAATCACAAATATAACAGACACTATATGACTGGAGTGAGATACCCTTGGCACAGTCTCGAAAATCAACCTCACCTCAAACTTTCCTATCTGACTAAGTCGACCACGCTGAGTTCAAAAACCAACATCTCAATGTCTGAAAATTAGTTTGAAAGGTAGGAAAAATCGGCAAAGTGCGGACTCGAAAAATCTAACTTTTTTCCTAGGGGTCCAAACCCTATAAAAAATATAGTGATTCTTGATCGTCTCGACGAGATAAGACTTTTTGTAGTTGGAACCGTCCCATGAAACTCAAAACTGATAAAGTTACAGGGTTATAGACCCAAAAAATGGCCGTCCTGAAGATTTTTTGGCTTAATTGGCCATTTTTTATTGTTTCATTCGATTCTCCATCACAATTGACATCTGGAAGTGAAGTTTCATGAAAAATTTCCGTGACCATCGTATTGTAATTCCGCTCTGAATGAGACCGATTCGATGTTATGCGCACCATGGCCTAATGCGAAGACGCGCGCATAACGCCGTAATGGTCTCGGGTTCGATCCCTGCTGGTGGCGAAGAGTTTTTGCAGTTTTTTAGAGTCATGTGATCAAGTGAACATTCATTATTAGTCCGTATCTCCTATTGTAGAGTCATTTTCGCAAGGATTTGCAATATGTTTCGCATGATTTTGAAAGAATAGGTCTAGATGACTGTGATTAACGAAACTATATGATCATCTGTCAATATTTGATTGTCATTGTCATCCAACAGTGAAATTCATCAGACGGGACAACTTTAAGAAATATTTGGTGTTCGGAAGGCACAAGATTCGTCCAGTCAAAGTTACCATGGCATGTACTATGCATCCGGACTATCTATTGAATGGCCTCCAAGAAGTGCATTAAGATCACACTCTTCTTGGTCTTCAATAAACTGTAGCAGCTATACCTGTTTCCCCTAAGACTGCTCCTGTGGCATAATCACTTCGGTTGAGGAAGATTGTTTGAGCTCGCCCGCAACAGTCGAAGGACCCAGTCGCCCAGTAAAGTAGTGAGATGAATGGATCGAATAAGAGAGCTTATCCAGAGGAAACTTTCGAAAAAAGATGGCAGAGACATTAAGCCAGATGAGCGAAATGACACTGGGGCAGATAAAGAGTCTCATTTTCCGCCTGACTTCTTTGAGGCCACTCAATAGATAGTCCGGATGCATAGTACATGCCATGGTGACTTGGACTAGACGAATCTTGTGCTTTCCGAACACAAAATATTTCTTAAAGTTGTCCCGTCTGGTGAATTTCACTGTTGGATGACAATGATAATCAAATATTGACAGATGATCATATAGTTTCGTTAATCACAGTCATCTAGACCTATTCTAACAAAATCATGCGAAACATATTGCAAATCCCTGCGAAAATGACTCTACATTGGAAGAAACGGACTAATAATGTATGTTCACTTGATCACATGACTCTAAAAAAACTGCAAAAACTCTTCGCCACCAGCAGGGATCGAACCCGAGATCATTACGGCGTTATGCGCGCGTCTTCGCATTAGGCCATGGTGCGCATAACCTCGAATCGGTCTCATTCAGAGCGGAATTACAATACGACAATAAAAAATGGCGAATTAAGCCAAAAAATTTTCAGGACGGCCATTTTTTGGGTCTATAACCCTGTAACTTTATCAGTTTTGAGTTTCATGGGACGGTTCCAACTACAAAAAGTCTTATCTCGTCGAGACGATCAAGAATCACTATATTTTTTATAGGGTTTGGACCCCTAGGAAAAAAGTTAGATTTTTCGAGTCCGCACTTTGCCGATTTTTCCTACCTTTCAAACTAATTTTCAGACATTGAGATGTTGGTTTTTGAACTCAGCGTGGTCGACTTTGTCAGATAGGAAAGTTTGAGGTGATGTTGATTTTCGAGACTGTGCCAGCCTCACGGTCTGATAACTCACTCCAGTCAGATAGTGTCTGATAACAACCTTATGCGTGATAGAGGGTATCAATGATAGGGGAAGAAGCAGAAGCTCATTTCTCACTCGTCCAATTTCCTCTGATCGGATATCCAACATATAAGAGACAAAATGGTTCCGAGGGAATTGGAAGAATGAAGAATGCGTTTCCTTTTCTCACCCTATCATGCGTTCAGATGTGCAACAGGCACACTAGATATCAACATCCAGAGCGATTCAATGATTTCGATGCCGTTCACTGAATGCACATTAGAGTTTCTAAATCGGGAGTAGAGTGTTGTATGTTTCTCTAGAAGCGGTTGTCTCATTCATGCATTAGACAACCGCTCCTCGTGAATCAGACAACAGACGAATGCACTCTACTCCCGAATAAGAAACCCTAATGCACACACAATTCCCAGAGCGCGTTATTCCTGCGCATAACAATATTTTCGGCGGCATAATTTGACTTGTTTTCCTCATGACTCTTTACGGGTGAGATGTGCAATATTGCAGATTTCCTAAAAAAATAATAGCTTTCAGAGGCTCAGGCGTGGGCTCATTCAAGTCGTCTTCTCCCAGCATCAGTGGCAGTCGCATCTCATCAACCATCTATGGCAGGGGCATCATGTTCCATGGAGGCGGTGGAGGAGGAGGAGGGCAGTATCGAAAGGAGGTATTATTCAAGTAAACTCGTCTCTATATATTTCGTGTGAAACGTATTCAAGATGATGACTAATAGTAAGCGAAACGATGAAATCCGCGCAAATGATAGAGTGTATATCAGTCCAGGATACATGTATAACAGGCATGAATCACGTGGACATAGATGCTTATTTGCAATTCTTGGGTCAGATTTCCACCTGTCATTTGAAGCTGACTCATGTCCCATGCATGTTGTAGGACATGAGTCACAATGAGGTAATTTTGCCAAGGTTCAAAGGGTCATCATGATCGGGTGAAAGACAACTGCGACATGGACAGTTGCGCCATAATGGGGAAATGTACAGATGACTTACGGTTGTCGTCATTGTCATGATACAAGTGTTCACTTCACCATTACGGCGCTAATGTCCGTTTCGCTCTTGTCTTTCACCCTCATGAAGTGCATTTCAGCACGACTCGTGGAAGTACGGGGCAGCTGGATTCGCCATGGGAGCAGCTGCCGGATACGGAATGGGCTCGATCATTACGAGACCACAAGTGCCATTCAGGTGAAGGGAGTATCGATACTTATATTATGGAAGCGAAAGAAGCCGAGGATCACTTATTCGAAAATCAGCAAGGATTATTGCTGATGTGAATCATAACAACTCGCTATTCTTTAACTTTTGAGCAATAGCGCATTATTGAAACGTAGAATATTCGTTATAAAAAGTTGTCCAAAAAGCTCTGAAGTTTGAGCGTTCAGAGTTGATTCGATGGTGTACTACTGGGGCTCCGAGTACCTGCCCGATGAGGGCAAGAAGACCGTTGTTCTTTCCACCGGGAACGAAGTGGAAGAGCTCCAGGAGAATGTAGCAGCAAAGTGCACCGAGCTTTCGAATGACGAGAAGAACGAGACTGTCTGTGTGACTGAAGCCGTGGAGCGTCAGGAGAGGTAAGGCAGTTTTTTGATCACGGTAAATTAGGGTAATATTGATGAAGTGGACGGTTTAACTACAATATAGAATGTTTGGCAATGCGATGGTGAAATAGAATTATGTCGTGAAAACATGCGCCATGTGTAGATGATTAGCAGAGATGTTTGGTGTTCACATCACCATTATGGCGCAAGTTTTCAAGTCATTATTATTTTTCACAGAATTCTGAAGCCAAAACCACTTTCCTCAAATTCGATGATCTATGACTGCAGACAGATACTTACGCGAAGGGTTCAGATGCAGCCGTGACATCTCCCTCCTCAGTGATGAACGGATCAAGAATCTCACCTTCGCCAGTGGAGCCAAGTAGGTTTCACTACCTGATTATGTCATGAATTTCCATAGACCATCATTTTTTTTTACAAAAAAATCTTTACAGACCCTCCAAACTCAGCTGGCTGTGTCCCGCAGACAACGCGTGCTGTGAGTGGGAGTGCTGCGAGCCCGAGCCGTAAGTATTTCGCAATAATTACGAAATAGTCCTTGCTATTGCGAAATCGCCTCTGGATTACAAAATAAACCGACTTTCCAGGTTCTGGGACGGTGAAACCATCTTCCTAGCGTGCATTGGAGTCTTCGTGTTGCTCGCCGGTGTCGCGCTTGTTGCGTCGGATCCAAAAGTGCAAAATGTGAGCAATTTTATCCTCAAACACAAATATTAACGCCGCAACGACTAAATTAGGGGTTCTAGAACGGTAATCAAATTCATTTCGGACTCTGCCGTTCCCCGCAGAGCGGATGCATATCGCTCGCAGAGACAACCGCTCCGCGGAGAATGGAAGAATCAGAAATGAATTTGACTACCGATTTACAAACCCTAGTAAATTCCAGATGTAAGTGACCAATACCGTTTCTTATTCAAGAACGTGAGGGAGAGTGCCTCTACGTGCTACGGAGACTGCACCGCCAGATGGAACAATTGGAGAAACAGTCAGAATAGAACGGGAACGCCCGCCTACGAACAGCCAAAGTACCATCTGCCAAGGGACGATGTGGAAGAAGCACATCCTATGACTAGCTATGGAGTGAAGCAGAGCAGAATGTTGTAATAGGGTTTAGAAAATTGTGAAAGGTGTATTTGTCATTAGTCTAATATCTCCTTTGCCTAGTCACCCCTCGCGAGGAACAGTAGGCCATTCAATAGAGTTTTGTTGTCGAATGATATTGCGTTCTCGCCAAACGTCTGAATATATTTTCGTATGTAGACTATTTTAAATACCTCAATTTATTGTTAGCTTTCTTCAGAAGCAACGAAATCTTCTCACAGAAATACCTCACCATACCGTGCAATATTTGTTTGGTATATATTAGGTTGTAAAGAAAGTCTTGGTACATTTTTAAAAACTCATCTATCTTTATGTAGAGAAGCTGCACATTTTCAAAGTATGTGGTTATGTATAGTAGGCAGGCATGCCATTCTGACACAAATTATACCGGACTGCACGCTTTTTCTTTCTGGGGGTTATGGCAAACAGTATCAGTTTGACCACTTCGCAGCACCTCAACTTCGGATTTCTCAATTTTTCCCGGACTTTCGAGCAACGCATATGTGCTTACTAGTGGTTTATATTGAGGGTGGGGACTGTCCTCAACATATCCTAGAAGGACTTTTAATTCTGTACTACGACTACGAAGTTCTGATGGAAAAGGTAAAACCAGTCAAACGGGTGATGCCTTTAGAAATGAATGTACAGTTTGGCGGAAAGGAAACGAAATCAAACGATATGGGCGCAGGTTAATATCCTACTCTTGTACTGTCCATAACCAATAATAATTATGAACTGTTGACGCGTGTGAACACAAATAAAAATATAAATGCATTTTTCGTGAAAACTGGTAATGTGCTAGTCGGGACTAGTTTTGATTTTCTTGAAAATGCATTCATTATGTCCTTTAAAACGAAGTGGCCGTATATCTTTGGCAGTTAATTATTATAAGGGAGACGAGTACTACATATAGCGCATACGTGTTCCTTGAACCGTTTACTATAGGAAAGGAACGAGAAAAGATATGAAAAATTCGCCATTTTTTAAATTGGCAAATATTTTTACCGATGCTACCTGAATAAGGCATTTAGAGCTATAATCGAATGTGGATTTATAATCTACTGGTAATGCACAAGTTGCTTCCGAAATATGATTGAACA
>JACMIF010004454.1:0-12289 GCA_014805445.1 Diplogasteroides magnus | reverse complement strand
GGGAATCAGACAACAGACGAATGCACTCTACTCCCGAATTAGAAACCCTAGTATCCACAATGTTCGACCCCGGCCCCTGCCCAACCAAGGCGCCATCCCTCCGCGGGTCGGGCAATTGGTAGCTGTGCCCGCGAACAAAGATTCCCTTGAGAAAACGCTTGGAACACCAGGGTGTAACTCCTAATCGACTGGCCCAGCAGTCCACCGGCAGGAACACATCCCCCTTGTATTATCCCCCTGACCCCGGAATAAAGAAAAAGATCCACAGTGTGGATTCCACACACGTCCTACATGACATTACATGAAGATGCAAATTTGGATTCCATCAACTATTGCTAGATTCATAGGTATGCGTAATATTTTATATTTTTCCATGGAACAGCTCAACCACCAGCGGTTGCAAGCAATTCCGAGGACCTATATCGGCTGCGTGAAACATACAATTACAAGCCAGATATTTAGAAAAGAAACATTCATGTAAATCGCAATAAACACTCTCCGTGAAACAAAAAGCTTATATCTAAGTTCGGTGTATTTTATCTTCACTAATATCTGTCGCGCAGCCACTTATGAGGTTGATGAAAAGGTCTGAGAGACATGAACGCCATAATGGTGAAATGGACAGATGCACCATCAATGTCAGCATTCTCAAATCGCATCTATCCACTAACACTATGGCGCAATTGTCCATGGCGCACTGGTCGTACTAGCTGGCCTGCGGCTCGATTTCGCAATTGTGCGCGAAGCCACACGCACGCATAAGGAGTCTAGTCATTTATTATATAAGTAGATTATATTAGTCGCACTGCAGCTAATTCGGTCTCGATTGCTTTTACGTTATTGCGACGAAATATAAGAGCTATGAGAAACACATCTACAACCACGCGGTGGAGATTCTCCGGAAATTACTTGTGTCCTAATTCAAAAGACTCTAAAAGTACCGTCTCCGAAAGAAAAGAAATTAATGATGTCCCGGGGCCTCTAAATGTTCCGATCCTAACCACCCTAATTTCTTCCTAGCTGCTGTCGCCTATGAATATTAGTTGAGATAATGGTGAGGAGATTGTTGAGGTTTTAATCACATGACATGCCTATTGAACCACTTACGAACTCGGGGTCAGTCAAAAACGATATAAACACGGTCTGTGAAACCTACTTGCACGTGGTCAACACGTTAGTAAATTTACTGATGCAGCGGAGTGAGTGGACACAGCGCCATGGACTCTTGCGCCGTAATGGTAAAGTGGGCAGATGCGCCATCGTTGTCCTCATTATCACATCGCAAGGTCTACATCACCATAACGGTGCTTGTGCCAATGGGGCTTTTGTCGATCACCCAGTGTCTACATAGCTATCGCCTTTGAGTTTGAGAGGAGACAATGATGAGCGGACAGACTGTGGTGGTTAGAAGTTTAATCGCACGACATAGGATTCAAGAAGAAATTGATTCACTCAATCAGAATCCAATAAAGAGCGTACGCGATACATAATTGCGCGTGATAATCAAAAATTTTATACAACGGAAACAAGTTTGACGATACCGCGAAATGACTGGGTGCGGGCGAAAGACAGGAGAGCCAGGGACTCTTGCGCCGTAATGATGCAAGTGTTCTATGTCACCACAACTGCGCAAGTGTACATTGCTCACTCCGAGTGTGCGTATACATGGAGAAGCGGGCGCATGACTAAAATGGCTGAGAAAGCAACCAAAGGGGGAGGGATGGAATCAGGAGGGGGCGAGAGAGTGTGTACAGTGGAGAGACGGATGACGATCAGACGAAGCTAGAGGGAATCAAATCAGAGGAGAGCACTGTCTCCTGATAAGAAAATCGATCGGAATGGAGGCATGGAAATGCGACGGCGAAAGATAGGGACACTTGCGCCATAATGGTGAAATTTACACTGGCGTCGTTATGGTGTCCACGAGAATAGCTCCATTACACTATTACGGCGCAAAAGTCCATGGCGCCGTGCTGGTGCCACCCGGGACTATCAATCTCTGATTGTCGCGACTCTCTCGTCTTTCCGTTGTCTATTACTCCTCCTTGTGGATGGGCTGAGTCATTCCATGACTAAGAATGACCACGCGTAGGAGTGGAAGTGAGTAAGATGAGCAACTTATCATAACTGCGCGATAAACAGCAAAAGTCCGGGAATGCGCTGGTTAGTGACTAACCATAGTAGAGAGGGCTTCTGCTAAATACAGTAAATCCTAGGTTGTTGCAGACTGCAATTCTAATAAGGTTGTCATTTTGATTAATGGGTTGTGTTTCACAGAGGATATATCTGCTACTATATAGTTGATTTGAAGCGTAACCCGCCAATTAATCAAACTGCCAACCTTGAATTCTAATCTCCTAAATATCTTTGGACACTAGAAGTGAGGAGTATGGAACGGAATCCAAGCAGAACTGCAAATTTCTGTCGTCTAATTCCTCTCGGAGCGGTTATGTCTCTTACGTGAAGAACGCCCGCTCCGAGGAAATTGGACGACAGAAATGTGCACTTCTGCTTGGATTCCGTTCCCTAGCGAAGAGAATATGGATGTTGCAATTTGTTTGAGCAACATCTTATTGTAAGAAGGAACAGTACTGATAAATGCAGTAAGTTCAGGGCTGCTAATTTTAGCGGAGTACTGGATTCTAGGGTTTCTAAAACGGTAGTAAAGTCCATTTCTCATTCGTTTAATCCACTCGGAGCTGTTGTCTATTGCCAGTAGAGACAACCGCTCCGCGGAGGTTATACGAATGAGAAATGCACTTTACTGCCGTTTTATAAACCCTACTAGATGCCGTTAGTCAGGGCTGGTCAAATATTGCAAGGAGAGCCGGAGGGTGTCCATTGGAATGTTAGTGCAATGAGTCATATGGAGGTGAAATGGAATAAGTGTTTTTGTTTCCTGGGAGAAGTGGAGCGAATAACAAGGAGTGGGGGAAATGCAAACGGTTTCGACAGAAACTCTGGTCCTTTTAGACCTTAGTTTGACAATAACGCTGTAAAAGACACATATGCTAACCCCCTGGAAATAAATAGAACAATGGGAAGTTCTATCCTTTTGCATAATGGAAGAAGCCTCACCTACCGAGTATTTACAGTATAACAGCGCAATACCAATACGCTCTCAAGGTTCAATTGACTCCATCACCGAGTAAACACCAACCGAATCATGGTCGTTTGCGCCATAACAGTGAAAAGGACGCTTGAGCCATGAACTGAGCGTGCATCAATCGATTTCACCACTATGGCGCAGTTGTCCATCCGTTATCTTTCAACAACATGATCATTGCGGCGCTAATGTCCATGGCACACATCAGTTTGTATAAAACGAAGCTGTAACACTATGAAGGATCAGAGAATGAGATGCTAACTGGTGTTTGCACGACTGCGACTTTACGAGATACTGAAATGACCATGGAACAAGGTGCGAACGTGCAAGGGGGATATCGATTGATCTACTACCGTAATCAACATTTGGCGCCGTAATCATTCATTGAGTTTGGTGAGAGAACGAGGAGTAAGGAGAAAGGTGACTATACGATTCCTTGATAGCAGATGAAACATACATAGCACAGGGGAGATCAAGCAAGATCATTGATTGATGGCTACCGTAATCTCTATTTCGCCGCGAGACGCAGTAATGATTCGAAAGGTGATGAGAGATGGGACGGAATTGGTACGGACGGCTACACCTGTGCATTGGTTGCCTTCTCTGCCGACGGGCCTTAGTCAGCGTAGAGCAAACATGGCGATAGAGCGGAAGAGTCAGGAGAGTGACCCAGTGAAGGAGAGGGCGCACTTAGAGAGTACGGTATCGGGGAGAGTCACCGGATGCGAGAGAGCGCAAATAGACCCAGAGGCCTGCGCTGATCAATGATGCTTACCTGACAATACAGCGATGCTACAAGAAAAGGCAGAGGGGGCTGGTAGTGATCAGGGAAACAATTGGGGGACGAACACTCGTCATTATGGTTGGCAGTTTGACTACTTTATAGGTCATGTTTCAAGGATTATATGTATATTTGAAGATATACCCCTGTGAAACATAACCCATAATGTACTCAAACTGCCGTCTCTATTCGTCATGAACATTTGCGCTATTTTAGTAAAATATACCCCATCATTATTCAAACATTGGCGCAAATTTATCACTTTTAAGTCCATTGACTAATAGTTTATACTCTACAAATGCTTATATTCCCAGAAATATATGCTTTTTCATTCCTACGAGAAACTTATAAATATTATAAACTAATGTAAGAAATCTGCCCCAGTTGACGCTCCAGGAATAATCTTGTCCGCGGACGAACTGTGTAATCCCCCCGCTGGCGCGCATACGGTGCCTTGACGTGTTTTGAGTTTTAGTTCTCATTTTCATTTTCGTTCGCTGTTGTGCTGGCCGTATTTTGCATTTTGCTTTTTCATTTCTGTCTCATGGCTCTGCGAAATGTGTCGGGGGCGCCTTGCCAGTACGTTTGCAGTCATTTCTTCCGTATTTGACGGCGTTTCGCGCTCGTTCGAGAATTGTTTTAGCTTCGAAATGGTCCTAAACTTTTAAAAATCATCGTTTTTGCAGAACATCGGCGTGCAGGAGCTGCCACGACGGCCTCCGCTACTTGGAACGAAATCGGCACCAGTGTAAGCTTTCAATTTTCGTAGCTCCTACTGCATTTTCGGGCCTGGAAACTTGTTTAGATAAGGTTTTTCCTAATCGTGAATCATTCACGGTCCTCATTGTGGGCTTTTCCATCATTGATTCTGCACAAAGACTGCGAGAATGTTACTTAGCCGCCTTTATTTACCCCTCGCGCCTTCTTGTTCTGTCGGGAATACGTGCATACCTCGTGACAAGGCTCGGGACCTATTTGGCATCATCCCGCTCCCTCGGGAAAAGCGATCTTTCACGCGCTCATACGAACACTTTAAGGTTTCAAAAAGGGTAAAAAAAAGTACATTAATCCGTGGTCTAAGTCTCGCGGAGCGGTTGTCTATCGCATGGATGAGACAACCGCTGTTGGTGAATTAGAACGCAGACGAATGCGCTCTACTACCGTTTTAGAAACCCCAGAACACATGAGTGAAGTCGAATGACATTTCGTTCTTTCGCCTCTCCCTTGCACTGTCAACACAAGTTCACCTGACCTGAGTATGAATCATGAGAAGAAGTTACACATAGCGATTGATTTTTTCAACTCGTGGATTCTTTTCCCATGGGGTTTACATGGACGTTCTGATTTGACCTGGAGTTGATGAGGATTTCGTTTTCTCAGGTTATAGTGAAAGGCCGTCAGCTAGGTCGACAATGAACGGATTTGCGTTAGACGGGCAATTTCTGCAGGCATAATGGGCGATATGAAGAGTTAGGGAGGTCATATTAGTAGACCTAATTAATCGTTCTTGTCATATGCAGTCGTCTCATTGGCGAGTGATGTTGCAAGTTTTTAATTGTGTAGAGAGGTTGCATTATTAGGCCTAGTCCGTCAAAGAGAGGTCTTATTCGTTGATCTAGTGTAGAAGATGTCAAATTATGCCTAGTGATGCAAACATAATGTAGGTTTTATTAATAGGCCGGATTTTGTTACGGCTGTGAATCGCGTCAAAAGCAGCCATGGACGCAAAACTGTTGCAGGACTCATCCGCATCCACTCTCTCCTCCAGCGCAGAAGGCCCCTTGGCGGAGGACAGTCACGAGACGATGAGCAGCAGCGAGGAGGTAATGTCATTCGGGTGAAACTTAACTGCGCCGGGTTCGCTTTACTTTTGATTCGGGAGGAGCAGATAGCACATGCTGACGCTCACCCACCTTTGCACGTGCACTGGCGCAAAGTTGGTGCTGTAGTGAGCACTCGCTAGAACTTGACATGTGAAAAACATGAACGTGTACAATCGAGAATAACTCGCGAAACCACTCCTGCTCGTATCACTAGGGACTAAGCTCGAACGAAAATGATCAAATGTATGCTCTGCCTCATGGCAGAGCATGGGTCTTTTCCATATCTGTCGTGAGTATTACCATGCCAAAAAGAAGATACAATCCACAATGGGAAACTCAGAAACGGCATACGATTATATTAACTTGTCGTTTGTTTAGGTATCATGGATCACGTGGTTCTGCGGACTGCGCGGAAACGAGTTCTTCTGCGAGGTTTGTTTTTGTCAATTCCCTACTTTAATATCAAGCACCTGTTTCAATGACGTTATCAATCGATACAGTTATTCATATTGTAAAAAAATGATTGAATTCAGGTGGATGAGGAGTACATCCAGGACCGCTTCAACCTCACAGGACTGAACGAGCAGGTACTGTGTTGTGTCGGCTATTCGTTGTATCTCGGATAATTGATTCAAATGCTTAGTTGTAGCAGAGAGAAAAAAAAACAATCTATGCATATTCCCCTCAAACAATAAGCTCAACATGCAGATTCCATGTCGCATTGACTATTTATTTGCGCATCTGAATTGTTGAAGATTGATCATTGATGATGTCCACTGGACATTGAATATCATTTTGTGAATATCATTTTGATGACTAAATAAGCGCGAACAACTAGTTATTGTTTTACTACAGTAGTGACTTTTATCATTTCCTGTCTTGCCTGATCAGTAGATTGAGACTTTACTTGCTCTTCTTTAGCTTCATTCCTCTCAGGTGCCCAAGTACCGCCAGGCACTCGACATGATTCTCGATCTGGAACCGGGTCAGTTGGAAGATTAAAGATATTTAAAATTATTTCCAAGTCAAAATGTTTATCGTTCTTTCATCCAATTTGCATGGTGGAGTGAAAGACGCTGTGTGAAGGTGTTCTGGTCATATTGGGCAGGGTCATGTGTTCTAAAGTTCCAGCATTAATCAAAGCTGCCGCAGTTTTGTTCAAAGAATCTATATACGCTGTTGTGCTAACGATATTTTGTTTGCTGCTTTATTTAAAGCACGGTCCTGCTGTGGAATTCATTATGACTAATGCTTCCCCCCTTATGACACGTTTGTAGCATGGGATCATCCGTCAAAAAATAATATTCTGAATAAAAAACCCCCGTCGGTTTCGTGCACTTGACCCAACATATATTCGCTCGCAGCAGTCAATATTAGTTCGTTGTCAGCTTGTGTGTTAGGAAAAAAAGAAAAAAAACTATGATAGCTGATTGTGAGATGCATCATTGTGGCATATAGTTGGGAATTTCGAATACCGTGCATGCATTTTAATTTCAGAAACAACTAAAATTAACCAATATTAACAAAGAATCAACTGTGCATAAACACTTCTCGTTCAGAAGACGACCTGGAGGATAACCCGACCAACTCGGACCTCGTCGAGCAGGCTGCTGAGATGCTGTAAGTCTTGTCACCTCGCTCTTAAGGAACCATATTATGACCGCACGCGTTAGACTCGTGCGTGCGGTCGATTACTGTAATCATTTCGATCTATCCATTGATCCCGTTTAGCTACGGCCTCATCCACGCTCGCTACATACTCACCAACAGAGGCATCTCGCAGATGGTTGACAAGGTACGCTATCGGTTGATTACTGTAACTAATGCGGTATTGCTTGATTGTAGGCTCACGTGATTGGCCTGGTTACTGTATCAATCAATAATCCGCTCATTTGTAGTGGCGCGATCACGACTTCGGCACGTGCCCCCGTGTCTACTGTGAGAATCAGCCGATGCTGCCCATCGGTGAGTATCGATTAATCGGCTACTGTAATATTATCGATTTGCGTTCCACTGTATCCGTATCAGAATATGGATAGCGTTCATTACCTCGAAAACGTTTTTTTTCTCGATTAGGGTTTTTATTACAATCTTCATTATCGATCACCCACCGTAACCCTCCTTTCCCCTCAGGACTCTCTGACGTGCCCGGCGAGGCGATGGTGAAGCTGTACTGCCCGCGCTGCTGCGACGTGTACATGCCGCGCTCCAGCAAGCACCAGCACACGGACGGGTGAGGATACTCATTCAACGGGGTTTCAATCTACGCAGCTATTTTGGTGTACTATGACTTTTAATGCAACAGCCTTTCCTTGCAAGTATTCAATTACAAGTTGGAATCTGTGCGATACTAATCGGTCATCTAACAATCCAATGAGTTGACATTTTATACATCTTGGTTGTTTGTTGCAACAGCGCTTCCTGATCAAGATGTTTGATTGTCATTATGCAATATTCGGATCAAACCATTTATTAGTATTACTTTAAAACATGGTACATCAGACAATTCGTCCGCAACTACATAATTTCCATAGCATTTATTCGGTTATAGATAGCAGTGAAACTGGAATAGTAAATTTGAAAATATTATTTACGCAAAATACGTTTTAGTCGATTAGTAGCAGTACATGAAAACTTGGTGGATCGAGGTCGCGACGACCTGTATATAAAGTATCGGGCCTTTATTCAGCAATCCGCAATCAACACATTTGTATTAGTAAGCAAATTAAATATTCCAGTGCGTACTTCGGCACCGGCTTCCCGCACATGCTCTTCTTCGTGCATCCCGAGTTCCGGCCACGCAAGCCCGCCACCAACTTCGTTCCCAGGTGAGGCAGACGGTAGCTTATTGGATTAGACGCCCGAATGTGGTGCGGAGGGGGTTCGATTTCAGTGGTTGGCATACTTTTCTTGCTTACGATAGACTTGACAATGAGTGGTACCCCGAATTGGCATTCCCGTTTTAGAAGAAAACCCCAACGTAGCATGGGTCTAAAGTCTAAGTATCGAGTCTAAATTGTCATGTTCTAAAACGACTGTTCTGTTACAGTAAGGGGAAAGTTCCAGAGAATCGGTTCACCTGACTCCACTCGCATAAATAAACATTCATTTTGCAGACTGTATGGATTCAAAATCCACCCGACTGCGTACGCGCTGCAGTATCAACAGGTGAATGCTTGTATCACGCGATTATTATGACTGCCAAGCAGTGATTGGATTGGTTCCTTGTCGTTTTCGCCGGATTAGAAGTAACATATTCTTTGAACATTTTACTACTCAATAAGTATATAAATAGTGAATGTTAGATCACTTTCTTGATAGAACATATCTTCTCTTTCCTCAGCTAACGATAGGATGTGTATGGTAGCGGTTTGGAACAATGAGTTAGATATTTTATGCCTTGTAATACCTAGGGAAAGAAACGCAGGGAAGCTTCTGATGATAGTTCTCAGGCATGCACTGTGATCTCTGTTACGGTAAAATCATGAATCGCAAACTGACTATTTAACAAAAGCGAATAAGGTCAGTTTCAGGGAGGCAACTCGGCGGGTGGCGGTGCAGCAGTGAGTGCGCAGCCGCAAGCAGCAAGCCACGCCTGAGTATCGGACGACGTTTCCCAATCACACCACCACACTAAAACACAGATCAGGCCCTCTCCACCCCCACTCATTCCAACTCTTTTTTCTCATCGCTTGTTGGTGAATAAGCAACAACATTATTATTATTCGTTATGTTCCGCTCTCTATGTTTCCCTACTGTGAGTATATTTGTGACGGAATGAAAAGCAACAAAAATAATGCAGTCTCTCAGACGACAACGATTGTCACTCCCAACAGGTGGTTGAAGTTTGATAAAGTCAACCCGAGAATGATTGTTAGCAAGGAACATTTCAGTCGCAGTGGGCTGATTTATACGGACTGGCTGGTATTTGGCGATGGGAATAGCATAGCAACAATATTATCATAAAATCATCTATAGTTGCGTTTATTCCGAGAATGATTGCTAGAAGGAGCATTTCAGCCAAAGATGGTAGATTGTCGCCTGTACGCCGAGCTTGCGACAACTGTTGACATCGTGGGGGCGCATTAAAGGTGTCGTTAGGTTGGTTCAAAGGAGCGAATCGAGTACAGTATGTACGTTTTTAGTTACCAATTTGTGAGTCCATATTCGCCACGAAGCGAACGGAAGAAGCTCAAAGTTTGACGCAAACGATTCCAGTTTCTACTTCTAACTCATCGCCGAGCAGTTGTCTCTCGCATTTGATAGACAACCGCTCTGCAATGAGTTAGTGAAACGGAATGCACTAAGTGAGTCGATTGAGAGTCATTTCGAGGTCTCTAATTTGTGCCTACTCGCACGCACTCATTCCCTCTCCGTCCTTCTTCCGAGTGGTCATTTCCTTCGCTTCTCTCCCAAATGGCCAGCATCAGGGCTTGTGAACCTTCCGACTTCAGAATTCCCTATACTGGAGGAAGGGCAAAATTTGAAATTTATTCTACGGCAAAGAAGGAATTGGCGTTCAAGGCAAGTAATTCATCTCCTTGGGCGAATCCCACGAGCGCCACAGACATGCGCCTATATTACTACGCTCAACTGCTTGCATTCACGCACCACGTGCGGTGGTCAGGTTGCCGGTCAGATTTCTCTGATCTCTCTTACAATGCAGCACTCTCTCACCACTATCCACAGAATGATGAAAAGATAAGCCCACATGCAAGAACGAAAACACACGTTTTCGATCGATATTTTGCTTATACTCCGACCACGAAAATCCCCCCCCCCTCCCCCTCACCGCACCGAAAAAGCTGAATATCAGATCGTCATGGACACGAATGCTGAATTTTACACCGTCAAGCCCAACACCGGCATCCTCAAGCCCAATGTGACTATCGAAGTGGACGTTGTCCGCAAGAACGGTCCGCCCAGCAAGGTCAGCTGCTACAGAATACCGGACGTCCCGCCCCCTTCGCGCATAACGAACACTTTCGCGCTTGTGATTTTCACCAAAAACGCGCAAGAAATTTTCAAAACCTACTGAATAAGTTATAACTAACAATACGATTTTGGAGAACTTCTTCAGAAGATCCGACCCAACCGCGACGCGCGAACCTGCGAGTCGCGGTCCGCGTATCGCGGTTGGGTCGGATCTTCTGAATAAGTTCCGACTTTGGTTCATTCCATTTAAGGAATGGGGCGCAGCTTTCGGCATACTGCATTTAGTATTCTCTCCCGTGCACGTAACTAGGGAACCACTTTTGGACTGACTATTATCTGTGCGTTCATTCGACCGGTCGTCTATGATCTGTAGAGACCGTGAATTGACTCAGATATTGACAGCCGTTCATTTCTAGCCGTCTAACTTCATTCCTAGCGGTTGCCTCTGCGAAGGGAAAGACGACCGCTAGGAATGAAGTTGGACTGCTAGAAATGAACGGCTGTCAATATCTGAGTCAATTCACGGTGTCTAATGATCAGCGAGAGAGAGAATGGCTCACCGGTGCTCACGGACGAGAAACGGTCCATAATTCGTTCCCTACACGTAACCTATAGTAAATAGATAGAATTGTTGAGGACTCGTTGGCAGTGTACAACGTCCCCGCCAAGGAGTCCAAGAAACTGGATGAACTGGAGAAGGAGAATCGACTGAATGAATGCTTCTGGGCCAAAATTCAACTGGACATGACGAAAACATATTCCCAATGAACACAAATGAAATGCGATAAAAGAGAATTGAATTGTATTGAATTGTATCGCGAGTAAATTTTTTAACGGTTTGGTGCTACCGTATCCTATAGTGCACAATTGGGTTCGAAAAGGAAGTGTTGTTTGGTCCAAAAACACCAAAAACCGTTATATTTCACCGCATCTCTGACCAAAGGCGTGATCGTGCATATGTTTCGCCCAGACTTCTTATAAATAGGGGAATGACATTGCGAGTACCAGTTGTGATGGTGTCAGTTGGATATCATATTAAAATGCCAAATTGCCATTCGCTTACGTCTTTATCACATTTACGAATTGGATTAGGGAATGAATAACAATGTGGCAGAGTAGATCAGGTATATCCTGTATGAACAACTTCAATTCTGCCGGTCCCTGACTCTAATAACAACGGGGATTCTTGGTGGAGGGGGAATCCCCATAGGTTATATTGAGCGATGATGTCAAGAGTGCAGTACGAGCCAATCGGAAAGGGGCTTCGCGGGTTTCAGTCAGGATGTCGCACATAGCAACTATAGTAGGATGTCGCATGCGAGTCGTTTAGTGCATTCGTCGTATCTCTACTCTCTGCGGAGCAGTTGTCTCCGAAATTCAGAGACAACAGCTGCTCATAGAGTAGAGACACGTAGAATTCACTAAACGACTCGCATGCGACACCCTAAACTATAGCCGAGTGAACAACAGGCGCGCCATGGACACTTGCGCCATAGTGGTGAAGTGGACAAACGCGCCATAAATGCGCCGGTCAAATATTCATATTATTAGGTTGGGGAGAAAGTCTTGACCACTTTTTAAAAACACATCTATCTTTACTTAGAGAAGTTGCACAATTCCAATGTGTGTGGTTATGTATAGTAG
>JACMIF010004453.1:0-12290 GCA_014805445.1 Diplogasteroides magnus | reverse complement strand
GTGTAACCTCTCCATTCTACCAGTAACTTCTGCACTAATAAGCACAAAAACGCACTACATTTGAGCCCGGCCGAAACAACTTGACAAAGTAGTCACAGAGGGGGCTATTCCTGGTCCGGTCTCATTAATACTGCGTCTTAAACGACCATATGGGAGGAAGCTGTAATCTCCACAGTTTCTAAATCGGTAGTATTTACAGTGCATTTCTCATTCGTCGTACGTTGCCTCTGTCAGCGATAGACAACCGCTCCATGTAAATTGACGGATGAAAAATGCAGTTTAATGCCTACCAATTTCGAAACCCAAGTGAACAGTGCCCTTTGATGTAAATTTGACCCAATTCAGATATGCTTCAAGCCGCGCATAATACCTGAGTATGAAGTGAATGCGTGATAGGAGACGAAGTTCTCATACAAATTTACTGACAACATCATCTGGTCTACCTAGTAATCTCCACTATTCCCCCGACTTTATTCTTATAAATACTTCTCACCTTCCCTAATCGTTCCTCATATTTTAAGATTACCTCCCATAATAGACCAATGAGCAACGAACGGTACCTGCCTTTCAACAGTTAGGGCGAAAGTAAATTCTTCCTCCCTAATCTCCATCGTGCAGTCTTTTCTAATGGCCTAGAGACAACAACCCTTTGGTGTGAACGAGAAAAAGCGTCCGCTAAATTCAACAGAATTACCTTGTTTTCATCACGAGCCATTGTCAATGGACACAGTGTTTCCCTTGGGTAAACTTTGCCGTCCGCAGAATTCTAAGAAATTTGGCACGTAAAATCCATGGGTCAGAGTCCACCCATAGAGCGTCAATGTGTCTGTCCCACTATGGTTGGCAGTTTGTCTACTTTTTGGCTTATGTTTCAATTACACTATATATTTGATCATATAGTTTCTGTGAACTATATGCCATAAAGTAGTCAAACTGCCGGTATCACGCCGTACCCTCCACTCATAAATCTGACTTTCAGTAGTCTCTCTGGCCAGGAGGCAACTACGGTTTCTGAAACGGCAATTTCTTGCATTTCATTCCATCCACGTTGAGCGTTTGACACTACTTTCAACAGACAACTGCTTCGTATAGAAAACTGATCGTCTTACGTGATCGTTCCTCTTCTTTTAAGGTTACCTCCCAGAATAGACCTTTCAACAGTTAGTGCTGTTGCGAATGGAAATTCCTCATCCTTAATCTCCTTTTGGCCTGCGCCTTCTCCCGCCTAGAGGCAACCACCAATTGGGGGACACTGAGAACATTCAACAGAGTTCCCTTGTTGTTCACTGCCCGCCATTGTCAATGGGCACAGTGTTTCCCTTGGGTATACTTTGCCGTTTGCAGAATTCTAAAGATGTTGTGCAAAGTGACACCATGGATAAAGTGCACTGACCTTTTTCCCTTTCTTCTGCTCCCTTTAAAGACCCCTATGAGATCGTTAAATGTTCCTTATGTCACAGCTGGAAAAACTACGTGATTTATTTTTTTTCGCACTCTTAATTGTCTTCTCAACTTTTTTATGTTTCGTTATTTGATGTAAGCATATTCACATCGTCCTGGACAAGAGCATGTTCTGTTCGAAAAATCATAGAAAAAGGTCTGCATGAAACATAGAAAATATACATGAATGTCTGACAGTCGAACATTGTCCCCCGTCAAGTGCGGTATTTGACGCGGTTTGTGTAGTAGACACTTGAATGAGTTGTCAACATCCGGGTCATTGAGCGTAGTTCTTCAAATGGTAAAGTGGAGATGTAAAAATTGGCTCGACCTTTTCCCTTTCTTCTTCTGCCTCTTTTATAAATAGGAGCTGTCCTCTCGTGAAATCACAATTCCTGTTGTCGCAATAGTGTCTTTTTCTGATTTGTGAAATTCTTCGTTTCACGCTCTTCAATGCCCCCTAAACTGCATTTGTATTCTACCATTTCTGACGTGGTTCGCTGTGAGCATTTTCCGTTCAACATTCCAATAAAAGATCTTGATGAAACGTACTTGGTATGAATGTCCGATACTGTATCTCCCCAAGTCAAGTGCGGTATTTGACGCGGTTTGTGTATTAGGTTGATTCATAAGTAACAAACCACTTTTGTTTCGTCTTCTATATTTTCTTAACTATTGATGATGGACCCTATACATAATCATCATAGACTCCCCACATAAGATCTCACTAGTTGCCACAGTCACCAGCTTCAGCTGCCGTAATGAGGCGCGGAGCGATTTTTCGAAGTTGGTCGACTTGCGCTTTGGGCAGCTCTCTACTTGTGTGCGTCCTTGCTCTCGCAGTTGAGCTACCCCGAAGGTCTCAACGGTAAAATGTTGCCAACTGAACCTTCGATAACCGTGAATTTTCTCCTCGCTCAGTTCTCAATAATCGCGGAGTTACAGCGAAAATAGTGAAATTTGTTGCAAAAAATTCATGGATTTTGCCAAAAAGTAGTGACATAACAGCGTTTTTGCCTACTGTGGTCGTATTTCAAATCATAAACTGTCCAACTTTTGTTTTTATAATACTCCTACTAATACCCGGAAACTAGAAGAAGTACAATGTCCTAGCTGCACATTGAATGTTTTTTGAGGGGTATATAAGTTTTTTGATGGATTCCACTATATCCGCTGTAACTCAGCGAATATTGAGAATTGAGCGAGGAGAAAATTCATGGTTATCGGAAGATCAGTTGGCTACATTTGTTTTTTGAGAACTTCGAGGTAGCTCTTTTGCCTGAGTTAGGGCGAGGTAAAACGTGCCGAACAAGAGAAAAAGCGCGCGAGTCGACCAACTTCGAAAAATCGCACTGAAGCTTTCGTTCAATTCCAGAAGTATTGGTGACAGCTGTATGTAGTGGTGGCCTAGCACTGTTTGTGGCTATGACGGATAGGGTCCATCATCAATAGATAAGGAAATGCAGCTGTCGAAACAAAAGTGGTTTGTTACTTATGAATCAACCTAAAGTAGACACTTGAATGAGCTGTCAACATCCGGGTCATTGAGCATAGTTCTTCTAAGGGTAAAGTGGAAGATTGAAATAGTGAACAACTGTTGGACATGAAAAGCATGAAAAGGGCACTTTTTAGTAACCCACGAACAAAGAGAATGCACTCAACCTAAGCTCTAATGTGTCTGTTGGGTGACCAGACCCCGTTCAAAACAATACTCGCCCGGTTTTTCCTGTACTTTCCACCAGTGTCCACCCCCTTTGACGCTTTTTCTTTCACCTCTATTCTCTCTTTAAAGGGCGTCTCGTCTCCAGTGTAGGTAGATACTCTTAGCTTCTCTCTCTTTCTAGAACCTCACAAAAGTTCCTCTGGGCGTCCAGGAGAACATCGGCCATTTGTATATACATCCACAAACGGTCATTCTAGTTCCTCGTGCTTGCGCATCGTAGTCAAGTGGGCATTGTTGCGGAGAACTATTGAAGTTGTATACTTTTTCGCGGCGATGGACATTAGTATTTGGATGACCTGTGAGCAAAACTAAGCCGTTAGATTGTCTCCGCAAAGCAATGAGTCTGCAATAGGAATGAAACTGTAATGTATGGTTATCAAATTCTGCCCATTTTTGTCTTCATACTGACCACAATCTCAATAGCCATTGTCATGTTTGTTATCATTGTTTTCCCCCACAATGTGGCCCATTTTTCAGTGGCACGCGTCTATTTCTCTCATAAATGTGGTACTGATGTAATTGCATTTCTCGTTGACCACAGTCGCTGTACTTCGTTGTCGTTATCACTTGTATTCGTAGATCAAAGATCTGTACACGTCAAACGCGCGAAGATCCTCGATCAGCATCTACGTCAACTTGAAAGAATATATAGCACTTTGCACTAGATATTGAGCAAATGGACTCTTGGGCTACGAAAGTACTAATTATCCGTTCATTTCACAATGACAGTGCAAAGTTCATGTCAATGTTGTAATTCATTTGCTGGTATGAGCAGCGCATAGAGACTAGGGTGTCGCTATCAGTGACAATAGTGCATCAGTAGTTGTCTAATCTCAGCGGTGCTGTTGTCTATCACATGTGAAAGACAACCGTACAGCGGAGATTAGAAACGAATGTCAATTGCACTAAAGTCACTGATGACGATATCCTAGTAAGAATGGATAAAAGATCCTCGATCACCACTATTTGGCGTTGTGGTCACCTTGAAAGAACAACCCCTGCCAACTCGTGTCTCTTCATATTCTCACGGGAAGGACGCTTATTTAGAAGGACGTTTTTTTCTCAATTCTTCCTCTCGTAGCATTATCCGCCGACCGATTTAGTTTAGAACCACTTCTCATTTTGTATCTATCTGTGTCCAATGTCTAAACTGAATTTTCCTTACTGACAGCCAATAAATGAAACCGGTAAAACATAACTTCAAAATGGGCAAACCCCCCTTTCTTTTCCTGCGCGCAGTCAAAACAAAAGAAAAAGTTCGCGCGTCCATTACCTCACTGTGCTGTGCACCCGGTCCATTGACGAATTAACGCATTGCTTGAACTTTGTTTGTGGTCCATTTTAGATGAAGACTTGAATTGAGTTGGAAGAATCTGAATATTGTCTCGTCCCACTTATGCAGATAAAACTGCCCCGTGGACGTTTGCGCCACAATTACAAAATAAAATACTGACAATTTGTAACTTTGGTGTCGACTTCATCGTTATGGCGCAAATGTTCGTGTGTTGCAGTATTTCACTTTTCTACACTGTCATTCAAATTTCCTGGGTACGGTAAATGAGAACGGCAGTTCACTATCTCATCGACTCGCGTTCTGCAGTTGTCGCAATGTCTCACTTAGAGTCTAATTATTCTCCAACTGTATTAGTGGCGTCTGAGCACAAGTTACTAATTTCACTTCTCCATGGTGTAGGTTGAGGTATGTTTCTACTGGGACATAAGTAGAGAAATAATCATTTCATGCAATAAGCCCAGCATTTCGTCGTATAAAATTAAGTAAATCGAACCTTAGCTCTGTCCGGGCGATTGCACAAACTTTCGAAATGGTCTTTTTGACAGCTATAGTAAAACAAGTGCTGTCTTAAAGAAATTTGAATATTGTCTCGTCCTGATTATTCGCAAGAATGACGTTGCACCATGGACACTTGCGCTACAATTGCGCAATTTAAATGTGCGTCAATTTGGGGCACTGGTGCCGATTTTATCGTTATAGCACAAATGTTCGTGTAGTGCAGTAATGTAACATATTTGCTCTGACATTCAAATTATCTGGGTACGGTAAATGAGAACGGCCATTGACTACATCATCGCTCTGCGTTCTCCAATTGTCACAATTTCTACCTCGCTTTTTAATTGTTCTCCAGCTGTATTTGTGGTGTCTGAGCACAAGTGACTAATTTCACTCCGCTACGGTGTAGAGTGAGGTATCTTTCTACTGGGACATAAGTAGAGAAATGATCATTTCATGCAATAGTTTTTCGATGTATAAAGTTAAGTAAATCGAACCTTCGCTCTGTCCGGGCAATTGCAAAGAAATTCGAAATGGTCTTTTTGACAGCTATAGTAAAACAAGTGCTGTCTTAAAGAAATTTGAATATTGTCTCGTCCTGATTATTCGCAAGAATGACGTTACACCATGGACACTTGCGTTACAATTGCGCAATTTAAATGTGCGTCAATTTGGGGCACTGGTGCCGATTTTATCGTTATAGCACAAATGTTCGTGTAGTGCAGTAATGTAACATATTTGCTCTGACATTCAAATTACCTAGATATGGTAAGAGTACGACCGTTCACTTAGTTCACACACTACACCATCGTTCCGCGTTCTTCAGTTGTCGCAATTTCTGACTCACAGTCTAATTGTTCCCCCAGCTGTATCAGTGGTGTCTCGCCAATTTGCGAATGGGAATTCCCACTTGGTGAGTGCGAAATGAAACATATCTAACTACAAATAGACCCCATCGGTTGTGCATAAATGAATCATCTCACTCCGCTATGGTGAGGTATGTTTTATATGGGCCATAACTAGAGAAATGATTGCATCACGCAATAAGTGGAGTAATTTAGCGGCTAATTGTAAGAATAAAATAAAGTCAATCGCATCTTCACTATGTCCAGGCATTTCATTTCATAAACTTCATAATGTTCGTTTTGACGGTTATAAGAAAGCTTGAGCTGCCTTTGGGAAATCTGAATGTTGTCCGTTCCTGAGTATGAGAATAAACTAACATCGTGGGCGTTTGCGCCACATAGGACATATATGTCTCACATGGTCACTTAGATACACGTTTTGGAAACTCTAGAGGCATTTAAACGACCATATGGGAGGAAGCTGTAATCTCTACAGTTTCTAAATCTCGGTAGTACAGTCCATTTCTTATTCGTCGTACGATTGCCTCTGTGAACAGTGTACTTTGATGTAAATTTCACCCAATTCAGATATGCTTCAAGCCTCGCATAATACCTGAGTAGGAAGTGAAGTAACAATGTGTGATTGTAAGATAGTCAAAACTCAACAATTTGCTAAAAAGATCATCTGGTCAAGTAATCTCCACTATTCCACAATGTCTTGTAATAAAAAAATTCTCACCGTGCCTAATCGTTCCTGCTCTTTTAAGAAAACCTCCCAGAATAGACCAATGAGCAATGAACACTACCTACCTTTCAACAGTGGCGAAAGAAAATTGTTTCTCCCTGATCTCCATCGTGAAGTCTTTTCTAATGGCCTAGAGACAACAACCCATTGGGGTGAACGAGAAACAGCGCCCGCTACATCCAACAGTTACCTTGTTTTCATCACGAGCCATTGTCAATGGACACAGTGTTTCCCTTGGGTAAACTTTGCCGTCCGCAGAATTCTAAGAAATTTGCCACGTAAAATCCACGGGTCAGAGTCCACCCAAAGAGCGTAAATGTCACGTCCCACTATGGTTGGCAGTTTGTCAATTTTTAGGCTTATGTTTCAATGCTACTATATATTTGATCATATAGTTTCCGTGAATTATAATCCTAAAAGTAGTCAAACTGCCAGTATTACGCTGCTTATAAATCTCACTTTCAGTAGTCTCTCTTACCAGGAGGCAACTAGGGTTTGTAAAACGGTAATTTCTTGCATTTCATTCTATCCACGTTGAGCGTTTGACACTACTTTCGACAGACAACTGCGTCGTATAGATCGTCTTACGTAATCGCTCCTCTTCTTTTAAGATTACCTCCCAGAACAGATCAATGAGCAATGAACACAACCTACCTTTCAACAGTTAGTGCTGCTGCGAATGGAAATTCTGCATCCTTAATCTGCTTTTGGCATGCGCCTTCTCCCGCCTAGAGACAACCACCAATTGGGGGACAATGAGAACATTCAACAGAGTTCCCTTGTTGTTCACTGCCCGCCATTGTCTATGGATACAGTGTTTCCCTTGGGAAACTTTGCCGTTTGCAGAATTCAAAAGAAGTTGTGGAAAGTGACACCATGGATAAAGTGCATTGACCTTTTCCCCTTTCATCTGCTCCCTTTATAAGGTAATATTCCGTGCGAAATCGTGTTTCCTGAAAATGCGAGAGTTCCAAGGACTACGTGGTTTTTTTTCGTTCACGATCTTCATTGTCTTGTCCACTTTGTTTCATTATTTTACTGTGTTACCTCTTCTGAGCATGTTCCGTTCGTAAATTCCTTTAAAAGATCTTGACGAAACATAAACCATTTGATGATGGAAATGAATGTCCGATTCTCCCAAATCAAGTGCAGCATTTTACGCGATTTAGAGTAGTTTGTTGTTATTTGATGCACGCATATTCGCATCGTCCTGGATAAGAGCATGTTCTGTTTGAAAAATCCCATAATAAGGTCAGCGTGAAACATAGAAAATATACATGAATGTCTGATAGTTGAACATTGCCCCGTCAAGTGCGGTATTTGACGCGGTTTGTGTAGTTGACACTTGACTGACCTGTCAACATCCGGGTCATTGAGCATAGTTCTTCAAATGACAAAGTGGAGGAGTGAAATAGCGAAATACGGCTGAGAATCAAAGAGGCGCCTTTTGTCCAACAACGACAATGCAGAAGGGAACGCCTTATGAACTGTTTTTCGTCACTGCGCATAAGTGAGTAATTCTATCTCGCTCATCGTGGGCGACCGGTAGAACGAGAGCACAGACAAAAGGCATTCCGAAAGTTGTTCCCTAGAATGCACTCAACCTAAGCTCTAATGTGTCTGTTGGGTGACCAGACCCCGTTCAAGACAATACCCGCCCGGTTTTTCCTGTACTTTTCCCCAGTGTCCAGCACCTTTGACGCTTTTTCTTTCACCTCCATTCTCTCTTCAAAGGCCGTCTCGTCCCCATTGTAGGTAGATACTCTTAGCTTCTCTCCCTTTCTTGAACCTCGCAGAAGCTACTCTGGCCGTCCAGGAGACCATCCGCAATTCTATATACATCCACAAACGGCCATTCTGGTTCCTCGTGCTTGCGCATCGTAGTCAAGTGGGCATTGTTGCGGGGAAGTATTGAACTTGTGTACTTATTCGCGGCGATGGACATTATTATTATTTGAATGACCAGTGAGCAACTAAGCCTTTAGATTGTTTCCGCAGAGCAAGGAGTCTACAAGACGAATGAAACTGTCATGTATGGTTATCAATTTGTGCCCAGTTTTGTCTGGATACTGACCACAAGTGCGAAGATCCTCGATCAGCATCTACGTCAACTTGAAAGAATACACTAGCACTAAACATTCAGCAAATGGATTCTTGGGCTGTTAAAGTATGAATTATACGTTCATTCCAATATTACGGTGCAAAGATCATTTCAATGTTGTAATTCATTCGTTGGTAACTTGGTATGAGCAGCGCTTAGGGACTAGGGTGTCGTTATCGGTGACATTAGTGCATCTGTGAGTTGTCTAATCTCCGCGGAGCTGTTGTCTATCACATGACAAAGACAACCGCTCCGCGGAAATTAGACGAATGACAATTGCACTAAAGTCACTGATGACGATATCCTAGTAAGAATGGATAAAAGATCCTCGATCACCACTATTTGGCGTTGTGGTCACCTTGAAAGAACAACCCCTGCCAACTCGTGTCTCTTCATATTCTCATTTCTTCGAGCAATTGCTTGAATTTCGGTTATGTTTCGCTGTGGAGATAATCTTGCCCTTGTCGCTCGGTTATGTGTAAAATAACAGCTACATAAGACGCGCACATTTAAGCCATAATTACGCATTGCAAGAGATACGTTACTTTTTGTTGTGCAAATGTTCACTATGCATAATTTTGACGAAAACATTCAAATGGTGCACTTCTTTTGATCTGTTTCCCCGTCATTCAAATTATCTGGATACGGTAAATGACAATGGCCGTTCATTACATTATGGCCCTGCGTACTCCAATTGTCACAATTTCTGACTCGCTTTCTAATTGTTCTCCAGTTGTTTTTGTGACATCTCACCAGTTCCACTGAGGATTCCCAATAGGCGCGCGCAATGAAACGGAGAAGTAGGTGTTGGGCGCACCTCACTCATACATGTGGGGTGAGCTATGTTTCAGCTGCGACATAACTAGACAGAAGAATATTTCCTTCAATTTTCTCAAGATTTGTTTCGGTAGTAGATAAAAATATAGTCAATCGCATCTTCACTCTGCCCGGGCAATTGTATGAACATTCTTAATGATCCTTTTGGAGGTTAGGGGAACCTTGCGCAACCTTAGGGAATCTGAATATTTATTGTCTCGTCTTGCTTATGAGAATAAAGCTGCACCATGGACATTTGCGCCACAATTGCGCAATGAAAATATACGTTAATTTATGACTGTTGTGTCGATTTCATCGTTATGGCGCAAATGTTCATGCGGTGCAGTTCTTTTACCGACCTTATCATTCAAGTTATAATATTTAGGTAAGGTAGACAGAACAGTCGTTCACTCATCGCCCCGCGTTCTCCGCAAATTCTGACTCATAATGCAATTATTCTCCAGCTGCAATAGTGGCAGCTCGCTTGTTTCTACTGTGGGCGGTTTCAATTGGCGAGGTCGCAGCGATACTTATATGACATCGGTGGGTGCAAAAATGACTCGAATCACTCATGCATAGTGCGGGCTCAGGTATGTCTCAACTTGGACATACTAGCGAAATGATTCTTTCATGCAATTGAAGCCGTATACTCCATCTAGATACTTATAAAACAACCAAATCTACCTACAAGCGACCAAAATATTGGTCGATCGCCCTCGCAAAGCTGGCTTTATGCTTGATTCGATTTGTAACTGCACACTCAAAGCATCTAAATTGTTTATGTTTCAAGCAGTATCATTGGATCCTCAATTCCATCCAAGCAACGATTATTGTCTCCATCTGTGTGTGCCAACTCTCGATTTGCCCTTATTCCTTGAACTCTCTTTTATTCTTCCTACATCTCGTTCAATTCATCCTTTCATGGTCAACTCTTCTGATCTAGAACATTAAAACATCATTTAAATTTCACATCTGCATCTTCTGAGCATGGTAAATTGTTAATTGTCCTCTAGGCAATTCTAATTTTGACCTTCTTCTCTACTGTCGCCTCTATTGAGGACTGTCTCGCCCACTCTCAGATGAAAGAGTATTCGTGGCGCATGTAAATATATTTCGCCGTTATGGCGCAAGTCTTCATTGCTCAGAATAGGATTCCTAAATTGGTAGTAAGACGAATGCGAAATGCTTTCGTCTACCGCTTTTGAACTCCCAGCTCAGATTTCGTTTCACTACTCCCCTCCCCCTCTTTTCTTGATCCCATTGTCCCTTACAGTTTGCTTTGCACGCTCTCTCCAAGGGAGAGTGCACGCAATTGTCGTTTCTTTGGGGAAGAAGAAGAAGAAGGGCTGGACCCCTTCGGAAGGGTTTCCATTGACTACAGATTGTTTTTTTTCCCTTGACGACCGTTTAATGCACTCTAAAATCCAAACGCATTTAGGGGGAATACGCTTAACGAATCCAGTTCCTGATACAGATTGCCTGTCCTGCGCACTGCATTTCACAACAGCCGTCTCCGTTTTCCATATGATACACAATTTATATAATATATCCTTCTTGGACTCTGCGTTAGCCGCAGTATGACCAGATGTAGCAGTTATAAGGTCTTTGAAACATAAAATCACTGGCTTTGCGCACGAGGGTTGTAGATCACGATCAAATCACCTAGACGTCCCGGAAGCGCAACTTCTCACGCCCCCACTTCCTTTGTACGTGAGAATCTTCCTGCACTTCCGCTCTTCTTCTGGATCTGAGCTCTTGAATGATCCGCACTTGTTCGTCTTTCCCCTTTGATCCGCTACTTACATATACATATTTGCTGGCTTCCAGTATCTTATTTTGGACTAGCTGTGCTCTACTTCTTATCCTCCTCTTCATTCTGGAGTTATGACAAAAAGGAAGTTTTCGACCACTTCGCAGCTCTTCAACATCGGATTTCTCAATTTTTCCCGGACTTGGCGGAAAGGAAACGATATCAAACTATATGGGCGCAGGTTAATATCCTGCTCTTGTACTGTCCATAACCAATAATAATTATGAAAGTTGATACGTGTGAACACAAATAAAAATAAAAATACATTTTTCGTGAAAACTGGTGATGTGCTAGTCGGGGCCACTTTAGATTTTTATGAAAATGCATTCATTGTATCCTTTAAGACGAAGTGGCCGTATATCATGGTAGTTAATTATAATAAGGGAGACGAGTACTACATATAACGCATACGTGTTCCTTGAACCGAATTCAATAGGAAAAGCACGAAAAAAGATATGCAAGAATTTGCCATATTTAAAAAAAATTAACAAATATTCTTATCGATGCTACCTGAATAAGACAGTTAGGGCTATAATCGGATGTGGATTTATTATCTACTGGTATTATGCATCCTAACTGAACTGTTGCTCTAGTCTATTTATCTCCCTGGTGAAACATATTCGGCAACGACGAAATAACACGAAAAATGAGAGACCAGGGTGGCATCCAAGTGTGAGACGCGTACAAAGAATAACAGTTCTGATTGGATGCATAATAGTGCACAAGTTGCTTCCGAAATATGAGTAAACAGATTGATTTAGCTTTTGAAAACGAGCTGTCATCCCCATTTTATCCTCCAGAGGTTCGTTTTAAAAATACCAAATGCCCAAGCTTCCTTCGCATTGAGTATTTATGAGCAAAATTAGTTCAGAAACCCTGTTTTTGACCGTGTTCCCCTTCACGATTCTTTGAAATGCAATCCATTAATAGAGAATCAAACAGAACACTATATCAAGGCCATGTTGCTTACATCCAATCGGCTGTGAGAATTTACCCATTCACGTGGAATCAGACATGAGCC
>JACMIF010004452.1:0-12290 GCA_014805445.1 Diplogasteroides magnus | reverse complement strand
CGAGATACCCCAACAGTAGAGCAGGTGAGACGGCGCCGCCTTGGTGGTGAAGGAGAGAGGGAAAGACGACGACCGCTCACCGCGAGAGACCAGATGCAGTGAATCCAATAATACACAAAAATCTCCGATGAAGCAAAGGTAATCGAGACAAGTTTCACCTACTGTTTCTAAAACGGTAGTCGAGAGCATTCGTCGGTCGTCTAATTCACCAGAGCAGATGTCTCACACATGCGATATACAATCTGTCCATGAGATTGAGACCATAGACGAATGCACTCTTTTAATGTTTTTGGAACCCTAGTTTCACTTTCTCCTCAAACCCTTCGGCTCAGGTGGTCGTATTGGAAAGAGTTTGTGAATTGTACAAGCAAAGGAAGGAAATGGGAAGAATGACTGGAATGGGAATTGGACAGTGAACGATCTTTACTTTCTGTCCCCCACTGCAATTGCATTTCATAATGATAAATACTGATGTATTCAATCAACATCTGGAAATAATCTGCCTAAAATGCTCAATGTTGGCTCGTCCACATTCTTGTATCAATTAATTGATTCAGTAAATAACACTACAGACTAATTTCTAAGTATTGCAATTTTCGCTTGCCGTAAGGAAACAGCAACGGAACTGCCTAACGACGTTTACTGTGCCATGAAATGGGTCAAGTAGTGAAGAAAACTATTCCATGGTGCCTTCCAGCCGTGCCGAACGGCCAAAGACAATAAAGACACCACAGAGAAAACGAATCGCAAATATTGGCAGTTTCAAACTGAATGGGGGAAATGGCAGTATTTTTCCTGTGTGACTGTTCCCACATAATTCCGTTGTCAAATTGACCTTTGAAACTGCGAACTGATTCTGATTCCTCTGATCACAATTGACCGGAACCGCCCATTCCCGAACATCGGAGGAATCGCTTTGCACTTACTTTGCACTTTCTTGAATCCTCTTTGTCATCTTTCATGATGTTGCTCCGTCATTCATCTTGTCCTGTCTTGTGCTCACAAATCCCTAGCCTCATTTTTTTCTTTTGGAAATCTCCATATTTCTAGGAAAAATCATACTTGGATATTTCTCGTTTGCGCTTGACTATCGCGGAACTGTCATTCTCTATTTATGTTGTTGATTGATAAATAGAAAATGAATATGAAATTTTTTTCGACTATTTGCTCACTGGCATCATACTTATTCATTAATTGACTCTTCTTTGCCAGTATTTGGATATTGGTGCATACGTATTATCATTGCCTCCGCTAATATAACGTAAAAGATGTTCCCAACGCTAAGGTAGCAAATTCCTGGCTATTCAATTTTTAAAGGAGTTTATCATTCCTCTTTCAGTATGCTGTTATCAAACCGACTTCCTAATTTCGTCCTCTCTCTTCTCTTCCTTCTCTCTGTATCTACCGCCTCACCGGTGAGCGAACATGCAGGTTAGCTATTTGACTTTCCCTACTACCCAGCAGGGTTTCTAAATCGACAATCGGTGGTAAAGTGCGTTTCTCGCTCGTCTCATCACCTCGAAGCGGTTGTCTCAACAGGCGATAGACGACCTCTCCGAGTTGAGTAGACGAACGACGAATGCACGAACGACTTATGAACCGTTTTTTATCCGTGCAGAAGGGTGAGTCATTCACTCTCGCTCATCATAGACGACCGGTCGAATGAGAGCACAGACGAAAGTCAGTCGATAAGTCTTCACTAATCACTACCGATTTAGAAATCAAATTACTCAGAAGCTCAACTTCAGAAACAACAGTATCAACACTGTCTGCCACCACCCCTCACGCCTACGTCGACGTTCCAGATGTATGTTTGAATTGCTAAAATACTAATTATGAACGTGGTATAAAAATGCCTTGTAAGACCAAAGAATGAGTCAATCAGGGATGAAAAGGTGGTATTCATGTTTCACAACAGCTACTGCCTTAGAGGCATAGTGATCGGTGAAAATAGCCTGTTTATTGAGATGAAGATTATCAGTCGTGCCATACTACGGAGTGTGCATTCTTTTTCTCTAAATCTCTAATGAGACAACCGCCCCGAATGAGAAAACGAAAGCACTTCGAGGTTCTGTAGACGGTTCTTATTTTCATAAGTTAAAACTTCTTAATTATAGATAAGGTTTGCGATGTACCTCCGCCTCTCCATCTCGCCCGCAGCCTACAAGAAGCACTTTGTGGACCTCTGGCTGGATCTCTCAAAGAGGCTGAGGTTTGGAAGCTAGAGTAACATTAGAGGATCGCGGTACCAAATAATTACGAAAATAAAATAAAGGCGATTATTAAACTGATGATACGGTAAGAAAACTCTAAGTTCTTCTCTTTGACCTGTGCCGAGTTTCCGTTGTGCGAATATTTTTACCTCTTTCTTAGAATAGTAGAACCAGAATCTAGGTTCACGTTAACAATGTGGATGGTTACGGAAAGCAAGCAAAAGGGCATTTTCTGTCGTTTAATTCTCTCTAGGTGGTTATCCATCACACGAGAGAGAAAAACCACTTCAAGGGAAGAAAAATGTACTTGAATGTTGATTTTGAATCCTGATTGCATTGGACATTATTTCTACCCTTATTTGAGTGTACCAACACACTGTAGGAGTACTAGGGTGTCGGAAACAATTGCCTCAATCCGACCGGTTGTCCATGATGATCGAAAGAGAATGAGTCGCTGTTGCATGTAGGCAAATGAGATGCACTTTATTCTCATTTGCGATACCCTAAGGAATACCGTAACCGGAGTTGCAGGACCATCGTAATCCTCGACGTGAACAATCTCCATGTGTTGAAGGGGACGCTCGGCGAAGCGATCGACATGAGCCAAGATGAGGTACGTTTGGTGAGGCTGATAGTGAAAGACAAGTGAGCCATGATCATTTGCGCCTTAATGGTGAAATAGACAGATGCAAACATGTCCATTTCGCCATAACGGCGCCAAGACCATGGCACTCTTCTATTTCCCCGTTTGCTGAATCCACTAACGGACAAGGGCTGTTGTCTTGTCTTGGTTTGTAATTAAAGAAATTGTCAAATTTATTCAATCTAGCAAAAGAAAGTCAAAAATTCTCTTACAGTTGCCCACTATCGATGGAATCACAGTGATGGTCTTCCTCAACGTCCGTTCCTGTGACGACGACTGCAAATCTGCAGCGGACGAGTCGATCGAATATATCAATCAGCTGGCCAAGGTAGGAGATCCCATGGATTCTTGCGCCCTGGTAGTGGACCGGGCGCATGAGTTTTTGAATTTTAGTCGAATATCAACAAAAAATATCTCTGATTTCAGAAAAATTCGTTCGCTCCCTCAAACAGCCACTCTTCCATTATCATCTTATTCCTTCTGGTAGTCTCCAGTGTTTCCATTCTTGTGGCTATGGAGATAATCGGTACGGCATTATTGATTGATTCACTACCGTAGCGCTTACTTTCGTTGCAGGACCTAACGCCAGAGATATGAAGACAAAGCAGAGGACGATTGAGAAGGAACCCACCTGGTACACAGATAACATTGCCTACATGCAGTCACGGGGAGCGAATACCGAGTATAAGCTACTCATTAATGAAGAATAATATCAAATATATTAATCTTTTGATGTTTGCAATTGTATTGTTTGCATTATTTATCCATTCATTGAATATTGTGCTATGCGACGTGTTTTTTCATAAATAAAACATATTTTTTCGCTATGCTATAATTTTCGCTATTCAGAATTTAATGTCCAGTCATGTATCAATTTAAACAAACAACGACAAATATTACATGATATTGAAAAGTTTTGTCACGCATGACAAACGACACATATGAACACTTCAATGTTCATTTTGAAGGACATGAATGTAGTACTACAAGAGGGACATTATATACCTGACGGTTCACAGAACTGTCCCTCCGGCCAACGCAAGGGGAAATGACCGCCGATGAGGCGTCCTCGCTCTTTGCAACCTTCTCAGTGTGGAGTATAGATTCCGGGCTTTTACTAGCAACATCAATCATCATACTCCTCGTAACCCTCTTTGCACTACCTTCATCACCGAAACTGTCATCCAGATGACTGTCACCGTATGAGTCTGTGATGCCGAAGATATCATCTTTTGGCCTTGTGGGATGCCACGAATGCCATTTCCTATCTACCAGCGAGTGATTCATGTGACCTTTAGATGCGATTGAAACCTCAGTTCCATCCATCACTCTCATATCTGGATGAAGATTCTCCTTTCTGACTCCCAACGGAAAATTCACAGACTCGTTTCCATCACTGACCAGAACGAACTGTGCTGACTGTGTGTTGAAATCATGTGTGAGAACTCCCGAGATGAGTGGATACACCTTGTCTGGAGGCTGTTTCATGTTCTCTGGACTCGTCCAGCACATATCAGTCATCTGCGTATCATCTTCACTCTCGATCCATTCCTTCCAATCCGATACTTCGGACAACAATGAATCCTCAACTCGTGCCTGCCACTGCACTTTCTGAGATTCATCGCCTGTCTGATCCGATCCTTGGGGGGAATTCAGCGGAGGGAAGATGATGTTTCCAGGGTTGTACAAGCCACAATGTTTGAGTTTTGCCATGCTCAATACATTCACTGGAGGTACATTGCGATGCTCCAATGGCTCGCCCATAACAGCTTTATGGGTCATTACAGGAAAAATACAATAATCCAAACTACACAATGACTGTTGCAGAAATTTGCACTTTTGGGCCAGCGTTCTTTTATATTGCTTAGAGATCAAGTATTGCTGGTTACATAGGTTGTTCACGCCTTCCACACCAACTACCACAAAATTCAGAACAACGGTCTTTCAATGGATTCTAGGAGCTTTCTTCAAAGAAAAATGGCTAGTTAATTATGCACCAACCTAATACTTAAGCGAAAATTGTTTGCTTACTGTTGCTTCTTTTCGAAGTAGAGACGTGACAACGTTTTGTTGTTTTTTGCTTATTGTTAGCTCGGATTTCAGATTTTTTTATCGTTGTAGATTGCAAAGACAGTGCACGCTGAATTTCTTTTTTTTCTTGAATTTAGAAAAACAACTCACCGTTAATAACTTGCGGACCATTTCCTTGGATATTTTATCTATCACAGCAGTAGTTAGTTGAGCCATTTCGTCCGCTGAACGAAATGAAGCGCAAAGCTTTTCCTAAAATGATATATTTTATCTTTGAGAATGTGAGTAATGCGCATACAAAAAACTGCTCATCGTTGAATTTATCTGCAACTTGTATAACACTGAAATAAGTATTTTTTTACCTAAATAAATAATTAAAGGCGCTACCTGCGCAAGCCGTTTTGGTTGCCGGAAAGTTTTGCTTTCATAAGAAACTGCTTGCTTCTTTCTTTCAAGCCATCAATTTGATAGAAATCGGCACGATCAAACAATGTACACGAGATTTCAACTGATTTTTCTGCTTTGAAAATTTTGCCTTATATAAATACCTGTTTGCGGACGGAACTTCCAACTTTCAATGGCATTGCGCAGCAAAAGAAAGTCACCATGATTTTCCTCGGGTAACCTAATATGGTGCATTTGTTCAGGACATTGATTGCGGTAATAGACGCGTTCGACATACAACTCTACAACGATCACATCAAATTTGGACTGACCTTGCGGGTTCAGCCTCTGTGGATGATACGGCTAATGCAGCATTTCTTGCGGCTCTGCGCTCGATTCCAGATCGCTCTTCCCGAAATATTTTGCAGATTACACTTCAAGGAATCCATGTGGCCCTTCCCGTATAACATATTCGGTCTCAGCATGTGCGATTATGCGAGGTATTATATAGGGTTTCTAAATCGGTAGTCAAATTCATTTCTGATTCTTCCATTCTCTGCGGAGCCGTTGTCTCTACAACTGCTCCGCGGTGAATGGAAGAATCAGAAATGAATTTGGCTATCGATTGAGAAATCCTAGTATTATACACGCAGAAAAACAACCGTTTCGGTGTAAGATCGGCAGTTTATCTATTTATTAATATATTTATCGTGCACAAAAGTGCAAGGGTGGGGGAGATGTAAATGGACAGTATTTGTCTATTTCGTGGGAATAGAAAGACCGAAAAAGTAGAGAGTTCTTCCCAATGAAATAGACAAATAAGGAAGGAAAAGAGGAGTATGCTTCTGATAGTGCAGCGAGTACAGTAGGAGGCGTGAAAATTGACTTGTTGTCAGAGGGAAGATCAAGCACAGGAGGCTCTTGAGGCTCATCCTTTCCCTTCGGTGCATGAACTTGATTGGGCTGGCGCTCCTTGATGTAGTCCATGTACATGTCCATGTAGTATTGACGTTGCGAGTCTGGCATTCGAATCCTCTGTGAAATTCCGTTGCCAATGCTATTGTCCGGAATGAATGGAGCCATTTGCATGGAGAACAGGTCGTCTGTGTCCTGAATGCCCGTAATTGGATTTTGTTGGGATGTACGGGAATCCGACACGTTATCCGTTGGTCCAGGATGATGGGAGTCAGTTGCGTTAGCACAGGCTGATCCATAGATGAGTGAGTGTTGAGTGTAGTCGAGCACAGGGAAGACGTCTTCTTGTGACGTTTCTTCCTCGGTGTGTCTTCATCCTCTAGAACCGATATATGATATCTGAAGGGATCCGTAGTGAGGCAACTCATGAATGTTGCGTCGTACTCAGAAGAAGAATCTGCTCCTGTTACAATGTTTCCGAGTGAAGTGTTGATTAAGCACAGTTCGCTTGGTAGCTTCGAGATGACACTCGGGCTATTCATGATTGATAACATGTCTGCTGAACCGAGCAGAATCTTCGGTCTGTGGTCGTGGCTACGTGAAGATGAATGAATGAGATTGAAGCCTTTGTTGTCGAGGAAGTCCGAGTCAGCCTTTGAGAGAGGAGGACAGGGCGCAGACACAATGATAGGGTCATCCATCGCGAGTCCTCTGAAGGACATCCATCCTGTGGCTGTCTTGAGCTGCCACTCGTGAAGGTTGCACGGCTTGGAAAAGACTTGGACTCCTCCTGGTCCTTTGAGAGTGAAGTGATTCTTGCCAACAACGGGCAGTCCGAGTTGCTGGGCGAGTGATGTGAAGACGACAGTCGGTTGAGCTCCCGAATCGAGCATGAAATCGACCTCTTGAATGAATTCGGAGTCCTTGTTCTTGATGAGACAGGATCCGGTCCATAATCGTATAACGCTGTGCCGACTTTCAATGGTTGCAGAATAAAGGCCCTGCTTCTGATGATGTTGCTGATTGAGTACAGGTTGACGGTTGTGTCCGTTCTGGGCTGTACCTCCTTGGTTGTTGTCATCACATATTGAGACGTGATGGAATCCTTTGCACTGCTTGCAATTGCTCTTGCAATCCGTTGCCATGTGTCCGGGACGAAGACATTTGAAGCACAGGTGCTGATCGAGAATGATCTTCTTACGCTGTTCGATCGATGTAACAGCTTGACAATCAGAAGAAAATGGATGATTCCCACAATAGACACATGTGGGTCCAGTGTTCGCACGTTGTTGACGTCCAAACGATTTTTGATCCGAGAAGGAATAATTTTTAAGCACAGGGTTCGTCGAGCGATAAGAAAGGGACGATTGATAAGCATTGGCGTTGATCCTTGCCAACGTGTCGCCAACGGTGACCTCTTGCAGAAGAAGCTTCTCGATGTAGTCAAGAATGTCCTCTATCTTGACCTTCTTGCCGTCGATGTGCTGGATGGTCCTCTTCTGCTTTTCCTAATCGAACTTGGCGAGAAGAAGTAGCTGCATACTTGCCCCGTCAGTATGAGCGTCCACCTTTTCGAGTTGAATGATCAGTGGTCGGATACGGTAGATGAGCTGCAATTGATCCGTGGCGGATGTTGATGATGAATTAGAGGACAGGATAATCTGTACCAACTCTACTTGCGACTGCATGGGATTGTTGAAGCGAGCCTTCAAAATCTTCAGTGCGATGGCGTAGTTGTCCGATGTTACTTGAAGTCCAGTGACTGCCGCCTTGGCATCTCCAGTGATGCAGTCATACAGATGGTGGAACTTCTGAAGAGCATTGAGTGAAGTGTTCTGATCGATAGCTGCCTCGAATCCACTCCAAAATGCAGGCCATTGCCATGCTTGTCCGTTGAAGGAAGGCAGAGAAGATAGCACAGGGGATGAAGTGGTGTGTTGTGTGTTGCTGCCGACAGGCGGGTTCAGTACCGGCACCTGCGGCACGACGGTGTTGTTGGATACGGCGGTCTGAAGCTGAGTGACGCGAAGTTGAGAGCACAGGAGGAATTCCTGCGACTTTGCCATTACTGCGCCGTCCAATTGTGAAGCGACTTGTTCCAGGGCGAATTCGACGTCCTCTGGATGATTGCTGTTCCCATTGCCATCGGTTGTGAAGTATGCGTCCATAGCTTGAGTCGACGCGTTCTCGTCGTCCGCTTCATCCGTGATCATTGTTTTCCACAATGACCATTGTTTGTTGTACATTCCAATAAGGCGACGAAGTTCGGCTGCTGCGGCCTTGGATGGTCCCGCAAGAGAGGACAGGGCAATGTCTGAAGTAGCGTTCGTGATGCTATCCAGTACCTGCTTGTATCCTGTGATCTTGTGTTGCATATCGTTGTATGTGTTTGTAATTGCTCCTCGTTTGCGTGACGAGAATATCGGTTCAGCCATGATGAAGAACAGGACGCGATGTGTGACGAAAGTGATGAGATGTGCGTCGAAAAGACGAATGAAGTAACCAAATTGTTCAACTGTCCGCGTGTGCGTTGGACTACGGTATGTCAGATGAAACCGAAATAATTGACGAAAAAGAAGTACAGGGCCACCTGCTGTCCAATACAGAAAGGGAAGAAGTGCCGATGTATGTGAGTAGTAATATTCAACTATTTCGCAATGTTCTACTCAATCTGTGGTGTGCGTCCCGGAAGTAGTATGCCAGACAAGTCTGACTGATACCGAGGTCCGTACCTTGATGCCTAGGCTAGGCGACAGGTTCACAACCACGGAACGATAAGAAAGTGCGAGTTCACTTTGCTCACACTTCCCTACCTGACCGCTTAAGTGTGCACACACAGAGGCAGCCGAAACAAAGCGAAAATAGAAGAATAAATACTCACAGGAAGAATTGCAACTGGGGGACTTTAAGCACAGGACGAATGAAGTGTGAAGCTGATGAAATTGACGGGAATAGTGACGAAATTGATGATCGATCGATGATTGAGCACAGGGCACGAGAGGGCGGCCGGTGCACAGTGGACGTTCGGGAAGAGTCGGGACGATGCCAGAAGGAAGAAACCTTAGCTGAGATGATAAATGGGAGAGAATTGAAACCTATGTTACATAGGCTATGTAGCTGCTGCTGTACTAGGAAGCCAAGGAATCAAGCCGTGTGCACCATGAATTGATTTTAGTGAGAATTTGCAAAAGTGGTAGAGTGGTAGCACAGGTCTCAATTCCCTTGTATCCCTGTATCACACAACAACAAGTTTATAAAAGAAAGACAAAATTTATTAAGGCAAAAGTGTATAAATATGTGTTTTTGCAAAAGAGAATAGAATTAAAAGAACAGGGTCAAACTGTGAAGAATTGTCCTCTGGTTATCGCTGGTTGACCGTGATGTCGAAGCACAGGAAGCGCGTCTGTGCAGGAAAAACCCTCAGTCGATCCGCCGACGAAGAGCACAGGAAGAATCCCCAAGTTTACCTCAAACTTGGGTAATTAAACGAAAGAGAAGTAATACGATAGAACCGCGACGAAATATGACGACAGTAGGGTCAATTTAGACGTAATAAAGAAGAAATTATATTAATCCATGAAGAACAGGGGGAATTATGACGATAAATAGGACGAAAATGACGAGGAAAGTGAAACTCTTTGGGCCAGAGTTGCTTCCGGAATATTCCAGCGGATTACGGTGGAAAAGGGTTCCGCGCCAATTCGAAATTGTGAACACTGTGACGGAATACGGTAGAAGAGTGCGGCGAAGCGAAGAAATAATAGAATAATTGAAGCATTTTGATGAATTTGAATTATTTGAAGTTTAAATTATGAAGAATTGATGAATTACGACGATTTGGAAGTAAAACAGCACAGGAGAACGATGCATTTAATAAAGATCGTGCCAAAAGTCACGACACATGGTGCGAAAAATCCATGATCAAGGTTCGGCATGGGGTATACTTTTTAGAAGTGTCCACCACACGTGGTGATTGCACAAGTACCAAGTGTGGGCCAATTGTACTTCTCTCGCATTATTGTACCTCTCTCTCGCAAACTATGGATACCGTTGTTTTTGGTCGAAAAATGAAAAATGATGAAGTGAGGGTTTTAGTATCAATTTTTGAAGAGTATTTTTTGGGAAGTTTTTATCGCCAACGTGGGCTTCTGAAATCAATTTTGAACTGAGTTATGATGATTTGAATGATTTTTCGAAAAAAAAGAATAAAAACCATAACTCGGTTCAAAATCGATTTCAGAAGCTCAGGTTGGCGTTAAAAAACTTCACAAAAAATACTCTTCAAAAATTGATACCAAAACCCGCAATTCTTCAGATTTCATTCTTCGACCAAAAACAATGGTACCCCTTGTTTGTGAGATCTCTAAAGCGAGAGAGGAACAATTGGCCCACACTTGGTACTTGTGCAATCACCACGTGTGGTGAACACTTAAAAAAAGTATACCCCATGCCGATCCTTGATCATGGATTTTTCGCACCATGTCATGGTCAAAAATGAAAGTTTCCAATCCAACATCGAATTCTCGAAAGCTCGGATTTTTTTGGAATGTGTCAACCAGGGTTTTGCAGCCCTTTGATTACTCTTTCAAAATCTGTAATCAAATAGCTGGAAATTATGGAAAAATTTTAAGAGACAATCATTTGTTTACAAAATGAATAACTCGATTTTCCAAATAATAATTTCTATTTTTGTTGATTCTAGCCAAGATGACCCGGGCACATTTTTATTATGAAGCTGTTCATAATCCATATTTATGTGTGAAAGCAGGACTGGATTTAAAATAATTTGGCTTAATTTCCATAGGACTGCATTTGCATGTCCTCAATATGTCAATGTGCCTCATTTAATCAGTTGACTACTCATTCTGTCGTCCTCTCCCCATCCCAGGCGGTTCATTTTCGGATTTTTCACATTTCCTATCTTTTCAGTGGAGCGATATGCGGCAACCAAACAATATCGGTTATAGTACAATTACGTACTTGTGCAACCTCCATAAATATCGAGACTTCAAAAAGATTTTGAATATTTTGTTCCGCAACCTGACACATATAAGAAACTTTTATTTAAAAATATTCAAAAAGTGATCCCGGTCCACATTGGAGGGGATCTCTAACCGGTTAGAGACTCTGCGCTCTCTCACTTTCGCACGCTATTTCGCCCCTCCAATGTGGACCGGAATCACATTTTGAATATTTTTAAATAAAAGTTTCTTATATGGTCAGTCCTTACTAAGGTTGGCAGTTGGATTATTTTTCGGATATGTTTCACAGCTCTTATAAATTCAATATAAGTAGCGACGGTGAAACATATCCGAAAAGTAATCCAACTGCCAACCTTAGTCCTTACCTAGAAATTCTGTTATCTCTCTTCGGTACTTCCATCATATTCACCTGACACTTACTCTTTTAATACCTATTATTTTGAAATTTACCTTATTAGACCCCCTCTGAAGCATTCCAAACACCCACACAGGATCTCTTCCAAGCAACCGTCCTCTGTTATGGGTGACGGCCAAAATTCCCACTTCTAGGATCTTTCAACTGAATTCGTCATTGTCTTCGTATTTCTCGTTGTAAAATTATGAAAATCACCATACCGATGTAGTTTTGCACGGAGAATCGAAATCCGGAGTCAGTTCTTGTGCATAAAATCATCTGCGACGACGGCATCAGGATTCTGAAGCCCTGGAAGCATCCACGGCCACTAATTCAATCATCGTACTCGTCCCCTTTGATATATTCACTCAAAACTTTCAGAATTTGATCCTGAAAGATTCTAGGCTATATTGGAGATGTTTAGTGGTCGTGCAAAAATTCAGACGGTCGTTGACGACGATGTCAAGGACGACATCAGAAGCCAACTCATTGTTGTGGTTAGAGTTGACGTATTGGCTCGAAACTTTCAGAAGATCATGAGAAACAATTCTTGACTACACTGGAGACGTTTCCCACGATGTATTTGACGTCGTCATCGTCGAGACCACTGTCACTTCGTCGATCTCGACCGTCCGTTGAGATATCGTCACAGAATCTTCAGGACATTATTCTTTCATCATCAGGGGGGCTCATGATTTTTTTCAGATTTTTTGTGAATGTCTCCGACG
>JACMIF010004451.1:0-12292 GCA_014805445.1 Diplogasteroides magnus | reverse complement strand
AAAAAAATTCTAAAATTGTTGAAACAATTCTTGTGAGCTCACTTATCTGTTATGACTCAGGTGATTTCAGACAAAAATAGCTGTAGAAGAAGAATTAGCCCCTAGTGGGGCATCATTTTAACTTTTTACTATGCATATGACCTGTAGCGATCTCCGAAAACTATTGACTCTCCATAAACGCTGAAGAGACCGAAACTTTCTCAAGATATATGTCTCGCGCAGTAGCGCGCTGTATTCTGCGCAGCTCGCGGAAAAAGTGGGCGGGGCCAGTAGCCATGACAGGCCGTGATTACGGTATTGATTGCATACCATTTTTCTATTTTTCCTTACCTCTGCTTCTCCCTCGCTATCCATGTCTGGAGACGTTATGCCGAACTTGACACTAACGGGCTGTGAGGGATCCTCTGGAGGAACCTCTTCAGAGTTCTGCAATTTTTGAATATTTTTTAACATTCCAATTTGGATTTTCTTCTTCCAGGATGAATTTCCAACGAAAAAGATACATTGGTTTACCTCCTTGTTCTCGTCCAGCTGATCCTCGGGCTTCTTCGTCCGCACCTGAAGCATTTTCGGATATGTTTCAAGTTAACGATTTCCTCTCATTGCTTACAACAATTTCGCTGATATTCTGACTACTAATAATATGAGATTGGACAAGAGACTAACATGACTGGGATCGAATATGTCCTTCTTCTTCTCTCCCGTATCTCCGAGAAGTGCCGAGATCTCCCTGTACACCGAGACCGAGAGGATCTCCTCCATGCTAAACATCACAAATTTTTATTCTGGAAATTAAAACACAAAATTCCGATGTTCAAAAACGGACTTGGCGACCATTCCGTACAGATCGCTGCCGTTCTCCTTGACGAGAGGATGGGTAACATCGGGATCGAACCTGAAACATTTCAATTGACTCTTTTAATTCTTACTAGGGATTCCAAAACAATAGAAACGTACATTTCTCATTCGTCCAATCTCTTCTGAGCTGTTGTCTACGAATGTAGAGACAACAACTCCTCAGAGATTAGACGAAAGAGAAATGCACTTTTTTACCGAATCAGATGTTCCTTGGATAATGTCTCACTACAATTCTAAGTCAGTCTGGGTCAAACATACATGAGACAGTTTGGCGTGACCAGAAGTGTTCCAGAGACGGTGCCATCCGATTCCGTCACCTGCTTCACCTGAACAGACATGTTGAGCTGGTGTTCGAGATTTGAAACGGAGTGGGGAAATTCAAATATTTGCGCGAAAATTCAAACCTTCATCTTGATGAACCGCTGCAGACAGTCCGTGTCCACTACGTCCATTGTCTCTGATCTGAAATCGACGGAATATTCTCAATCGATCATCTATCAAAAAGTTTTATCTTGTCGACAGCCACATACCTTCACCGTGAAACATATCTCATTATGATCTAGACTTTTAGACATCGTGTTTTACGATGCTTTCAGTTTCAGAACATTCGACAATTGTTCGACTTATGTCAATTTCGTGTTGGCCGCTTCCCCATGTCCGGTGTCCGAAAGGCGCTTCCCCACTCCCTCACCTGGGTCCAGCAGGGGCAGACTGTGTCTTGGCCAGTGATCCTCGACTGGGCACAGCGCCTCCGGGGCCTCGAATGAGAGTGCCGTTGCCTGCAGAGATCAAAGATCAAACCACAAAGATCAAGGATCTAACCACAACATAGAGTACTTGATGTGACATGTGATGGGGAAGGGTCAGAGTTCGAGGGGGGAGGGCGGGTGGAATTCCCAAAAGCATCGTGGTCTCTTCCTTTTTAGGCCCTAACAAACTTCTCGAGAGTTGAGTTGAGAAGCGTCGCAAACGCGGAAAAACAATAAGAATGTGGAGGAGAAAGCGAATTGGAAGAATGTTTTTGTGAAGTCGATGAGACAGGAAGATGATGCCAATCAAACGTTGATGTCATTATGCAAAGTATATGAATAGTAAAATCAGCTGCTAATCCTATGTTTCTAGGAACTTTTTTAACGAGAGCGAATGAGTGAATGGTCCTTCTCTCCAGCGGTCATGCAAACCTTGCCTTTCTCTACTTTCGAAAAATGAAACCTCCAGCTCAAGACGACAGCTCACCTGCGGGGGATATGAAGGGATTGATGGGGACGGACGCTTCCGATCGAGGAGTCGACGTTGCTGGTCCTACAAAAGATCAAACTACAATCAAGAGAGATACCAAAGTACAAGTCGGCTAAATCAATAATCAGCTTTCGCTAACTGTGTCAAGTCCTCTCACATGATTCATAGCCACGCTTTGTCAAATCAATGGAAATTAGATAGTGGCACTGGTTCTCAGAGAGAGAAACCTCGTGTAGGAACTGAACAGGAAAAATGCAATGGCGACCGTCTAGGGGGAGGAATGACAGGTAATGACAAGACAACTCGGCCATGGACATTTAGGTCATAATGGTGCAATTAACAAATGCGGCTTGTTCATGTCTAAATAACGGTGCAAATGTCCATTACGGAGTTGACTCGAATGATATTCGTGATTTCCAACCTCCGGATGCAGAATCGAAGACGTCGTCGGAGAGGGGAACGGGCACGAGGATCTTCTGATCCTGGAAGACCTGCAAAGATCAGAAGGTCAGACTGCGGAGATCAAAGATCAAGCTATGGGGATCAGATTATACGAGATCTATTGATCTGATTCAACTAAAAAAGAGGAAGTGAAATAATAAATTGATTTCGTTCCCCTTTCCCACGAATCAATGACGAGGGACAGTGATGATACGAACAGTTCGAGACTAGAGATTGTAGAGATAAAAGAGGGACCAGAGAGACAGAGAAAGGATGAGAGAGTGTGGAAACTGGAGAGACTAGAGGGGTGTCAGAGCAAAAAGTTAGTTTATGAAGCTGCTGCTGCAGCTTCTTCTCCCTCATCGGGTGCAATAAACTGAGCGTGTAAACCGAGGCGAGACAAAGGAAAGGACAGAGACGCAGACAGCCAGACACAACAAAGACTATGGGAAGAGGAGAGAGTGCAGACAGTTAAAGACACTTCCCCACAGAATGTTCCGGAGTTCGTTCGCCCAATGAAAGCTGGAATAAGTAAGTTCGTTCGGAACGGATTTTCTTCCAATTTGGATGTACTCGTCTTCCAATAAATACAAGAGAAGGACGAATGGGATTAGGTACAATAAAAGGGCGAGTGAAAGCTATTCATTTCAATAGAACAGGGATTACAAGAGGACATCTAGGATAGGAAATATATCAAATGACCGCTTCCCCAGACTCATGACGCAATCGCAGTGACAAGACGCCGATCAAGCGTACACTGTACTTATGAATCACATCGTCTCTCTGGTTCAAACCCTGAAAAGGGCAATGATGAGCGAGAGAGTGTGGGGGAATTGAGAGACGCAGAGTGGACAGTCGCTTCCCCCAAGGAGGATTCCCGAAATCTCTTCCCGCCACAAACTATTGGCCATTCCACGCGAATTATGATGGGATTGAGTGGGATGGAGGAGTGGAGGAGGGACAACTTCTCGAAGAGAGGAAGAGAGGAAGAATGACTGGGCCGAAATACTAAACACTTTCTGCCTCTGGGAAAAAGTGAAGAAGAATTTGGATGACGTAGCCAATTGCATAAACAAGCAAAGCCATTTCGTTATGGAACTGGTGTCATATTTTTTACCCGAGGACTAAGAAGGGAATTGGAGGGGGAGGAGCGAACCAAAGGATAAATGCATTATAGAAAACAAGAATCAGAGATCGTCTTGGTACAGCTAATTATATCGAGCTGTTTGTTCCCACCCGCGATAAACGCTGTGATAAAGGCGCTTATGTTTGCTATGAAACTCAAAAGGGCAGGACATCTATCGGAATGTAATTATTATACTACAAAGATCAAAAGATCATACCATCCTGGTGGCCATCCTGTTCAGCTTCATCACCTCTCCCACCGTGCAGTCGTGGGCGGCCGCGATCCTCTCCAGGGTATCGCCCGGCCGCACCAGATACTCCATCTGAAGGTGGCCAATTGGTATGTAACAGATGTCACGATCCACACGACCCGAGTTCAAATCCCTTCACGCGCACGATTTTTGCAGCCCAGTTCAGTGTGGTACCAGAACGATAAGGCCATAGGACACAGTCATAAACAGAGAGGTCTTGCACACATTTCACCTGGATCATTGATAGGAGAGGTACAAAATTTTTGCCATGGTCGAAATTATACTGGGACACACAGAAAGGGCAAAATCACGTCAGGCGAGCCAAGGGACCAACAACAAAGTGCAAAATAGGCGGAATGAATAATCAAGAGATTACTGGGGATCAACTGTGACCACTCATATCCGCTGTGCATAGGGAGGAAATGTCGTGAGGCTAAAGGGAAACTTCAAAGTCCGACTAGTGTCAGTGACCCAAACAATTTAACCACGTGACACTGCGTCTATAGTGCAGCGAGCGACCAAAACAACCGATCGGATGGTGTTTTGGATCGGCTGGTAAAATGCCAATCTCATTCTCATAGTCAATAAAATATACTCGCAAGTGAAATGAGTCATTAAACTGGTACGGAGCAGAGCAATCGACGCGTCAATAGAGGCAGTAAAACGTGATCATAAGCAGAAGAAGAGGAGGAAGGGGTAATCGTTTGTCAATCCTTGGTTGACCCCCTTCCCCTTCTCCCTACTGGTCTCTTCCCCCTGTTCTACTCCCATGGCCTTCCCCCGATCGTCTCTGGCTTTCCTTCAATCGAACGCCCCTAATCGAATTGATCCCCCAACTACGCGTGACGATCAGCGGGGAAGCGACCTTCAAATTTAGAGTTCAGATTCACAATTGTACTTCAGTTCTCATCCGTCTCTTTTGACAATGAGCATTCAAACCACAAGCTGCACAACATAATCACAATTCTACTAGTGAATACTCAAAGGGTCTATTTGAAAAGATAGCAGAAAAATAGCAGGATCTATGACAAATATAACACAAGACACTAAAATCCCGGAAGGAGTCTGAATTTACGAAAGACTCATCGAGAGTGACTCTAGCTGAGAAGTAAACCCATTACAAAGAGGAAATCTCCACTCGACTCCATTAGAGGTTTCATTAGGGAGATCTCTGTTTATCAATCACTCAAGGGAATCCAAGCATGTCAGTATTAGTTATTTGTTCATATTGCCTTTGCGTCAGCGTCTCACACACACCCGGAAAGATTCACTAACAGATATTCCCCCCTTCTGAAGTCTCTCATTCACTAAATAGGACTGAGAACGAGAGAAGACTGAGGATGAAGTGGCTACTCTACTCGAAGAACGATCCATTGACGGGTTTCCTAATCTGCTCATAAGTAAGTGCCGAGGTCGCACGGTTTAGGCACGTTCACAAGAGCCACGCGTGAATATGTCATATGGCCTCTGGACCAACTCCATGGAAGGCAGACAAACATCATGTGTTTGAAAAAATATTTCAAAAGTAAAAAAAAGGCTGATGAGAAAGGAATTACGAGGACTGTTTCTCATTCGGATCACAGCTCTAATGGCAATCCAAGAGCGCGGATGACGACAGTTCTATGATGCAAAGGGAGTCAGGGGCAACAGTTCGGAAGCGAGCAATGATGGAAAAATGACGATGGTAGATTCCCCCAAGAAATGAGAATACCTCCAGTTGGAAGCTGCAAGCTTCATCCATAGTGGTTCCCTCTCAGATGGTGGTACGAGTAATGACAGTGGGTGCCTTGCTAGACGTCGTTCACTATAGAGTGAACCGCAAAACATCTCTTTCCACAGGAGTATTGTTCGTAGTCTATTATCACTATGCCGTCATTCTCCTATCCTTAGTAGCCGTCTCTAATTGGACAAGGGACGACAACGCATGAGAGAGGAATGACAATAGGATTCCCTCTCTAGACGCCTTATCACTGGCGACCTTTTACAAGGAAAGCGAAAATGGTCAGCAGCACGTAAATATCGATCACGATTTCCGGTGATTGTTTCAAAATAAGGAGGAGTGGTGATCCCTTTTAAATTCATGATCGACACCAAATTGGGGCAGCTCACGAGTTTATTGCAGATAAAGTGTGTGACCACGTGCACGTCAGGGTTTAACGACGGAAGGACGCGGCCAAAATGATTCTATAAGAGGAACAGGTAAAGATGTCGATCGTTCAACTGGTTTCTGATGTCTTTGCGCCAGAAATTCGGGCACGCTTTCATGAAAAGAAGAGAATGAAGCGCAGGAGGAATAAGAGAGAGAGTGTGCAGATTCGAGTACATTGTTCCAGTCTCGGAGGGACGAGAGAGGACAACTTAGAAGAGAGGAATGACTTGGAATGACTGCATTCAGGGAACTTCTTCTACGGGGTGAGGACAAAAGAGGAGGAATGGAGTATTCCAACGTGAACCAAACAGCAAAATGCATGTTCAGGACAAAAGTATTTTTTGCGCATCGGTTGCCCAAACATGGAACTGTTTTCCCAGTTGACAACGGCGATATTAGCTACAATGGAAAAAACTCGTGCTGCTCTGGTTTGTGTCTACGACGAATATCCGCTCCAAAGAACAAAGTAACTGCGTACGCATATAATTAAAAAGATGCTGTCACTGAAACTGTCGGAAATTGACGAATGACACTTTCATATTATCATTCGTCAATCTGACAGTTTCCGTGACACCTTATTTTCTGTGTGCATAGATATTCAAGGCAGTTTGCTCAATTCTGTTCTAGTTTAACCAGATCGTTTGATTTAGCATTCAAATGAACACATGGTAGGAAGAACGAGAATTTGGATGAGTTTCAGGATGGATGACCGCTAAAGATGCAAATGAACGACAGTGCGAAATGGTATGAGTAAACTCAAATGAGTAAGGCGTAAATCCGCTGGGGAATAAGCTCGGGGTGGGTGGTAACAGATTTGACACCATCGAGCTGCAACAAAAAGCGCAGACACAACATGTGGAGATGGGGCTGAGGGGGGAATTTGTGAGTATTGCGAGAGAGGAAGAGAGATAACGAGGAAGAAGCAGAGAATGAAGGAAAAGTGAAAGATTCTCCTTCTCTTCTTCTCCTTAGTCTACTAGTCTCAATTCACTCCGTTCATGTTCCTCAGCTCAGTTCAATTCACACAATTTTGGCCGCTTTGTTAGGGTTACTTCCTCTTCGAACGAAGAAGAAGAAGAAAATTCTTCCGTCCGTCTAAAGAATCCGACCACCCTCCGCACTGATTCCATTTGTGGTTGCTGCTCTGCTCACACTTATTATTTCCTTCTTGGATCGGAAATCCGTCGATTAGAATGACTCAAAATGCCCTTATGCAGGCGCAATTCTTTGAAAATCGCCCCGTGTGCGTAGTACTTGTTTGTATGCAAAGAGTCGCACTGGTGACAATTGGACCCTGGGGAAGTGTCTCCCACTCTGGACTCTCTCCATTCCACACACTCTCTCGTCTCAGTTGAGACCACGAGAAATGACACTACTACGAGAGGGGAAGCGACCTCTCCTTCCTCTCCTCAATCTCATTTGCCCTCCCGTTCCCTCTGATGAGCGGTTGTCTCTACAATTGAATCGAGACAACAGTTTTGGAGGGAAAAAGAATGACAGAATGTGTCTACCCCTAGGCCAAAACACGAAAACACTCGAATTCATCAAGAAAAGGAACAATGCCTCCCAGCCCTGTTTGGGGAATACTATTCGGCCTGCAATTGTATCATTGCACCAGGGACTACGAGTTCGTCGTGGAGCCAACTTACACCAGAAACAACTGAAAGGATTATGTAAATATCAGCGTGAGATTAACACCCCGGTGAACACGCAAAACACAAATCGTCATAAAGGAAGAGGAAGAAGATCATGTGACGAGACATAATTCCGCCTGGAATTATTACTGAGATGAAGCATGGGGGAATGAGAGAGCGGCGAACTTCTGCAAGCCTAATTGAATGAAAAAGAGACGGAGTTCCGCTGCAAAAGAAGGGACACATTTTGGCTGCTCTTGACTCTTTTCATTCTCTGTCTCATCTCTTCTTTGAACCCCCTCAAACATTTACTCAGTCCCTCTCTCTCTCTCTCTCATCCTCATTTCTTGGTTTGGGAACCTCTCAAAAGAAGGGAGAACAAGCGAGAAGAAGCAAGTGTGCAAGGAACTCATTTAGTGCCACTCGACAGCAAAAAAAGAAGAAAATCAGGCGGGAATTTGAATTTTATGGGTGCGAAATTCAAAAATTCAAATAATTATATAAAAATAGGTTACTTTCCGTGAGGGAAAAGTGTGACAGGGAAGGAATCGATGGAACAAATCTCTTTTCCTTCACCCTGTACCGCAGGAGAGAAAGAGACAGTTTGTACGGACTACAGGCGGGGGCGAGAGAGAGAGAGAGAGTTTGGGGATAGGAGAGGGAACAGAGAAGAGAGGGGAAGACATTGCGCAATCGATGATCAGAAGAGATTATCGGACTGTTGACCAGTGGATCAAGGGAAGGTTCGAGAATGCCTTTGATACTGCCCTACCCACCTATTTGCTTAGTGCAAACCAGAGAATCATTTTTTGATAGGGATTCATTGTGTCTCGTTCTTCGAGAGTCGGTGGTCGCTCGCCGCCATAGACAACCACGTCGAGGAGAATGAGACAAGGCGAATGCACTTCTCCCGATCAACAACAGAACAACAGTGCAAACAGGTGCAATAATGTGCTCTTCAGATATAGGCAAATTGGTTTTTGAATTTTTAGCTCAGGAAAACAAGTAGGCTGAGCAAAGAACAAGCTGAGTACGTACTAGAGTTGGCATTGTGACTCATTCGCGGATCGTTGCGCGGTCGCGAATCGCGATCCACAATGAGTGATTCGAATCACTGATTGTGAATCGCGAGCCGCGATTCACAGTTCAACTCACAGCTTCAATAGAAATAGCGCATGGTTGAATTTTCGACGATGAGAAATCTAAATTTACATTATATTTTGTAAAGCAATGTAGTTTTTAAAGAATAGCACATACTTAAGTACATTTGGCAAAGCAACCGACCGCTCGGCCTCCTTGAAACAGTGAAGAGTTAAAGTGAATCACGACTCCTTTCATTCCAACTCGCGATTCAGAATGGTCGTATCAACTCACGGTTCACATTTTCATAGTCAAATGAAGGATTCGAATCAGTGATCCGGATCACTCGCGATCCACAATGCCTACTCTAGTACGTACTATGGAAACCCACTAATATAGGAAAATAGAAGCATAGTAAAATGTATATGATGTGCTCATAGAAAGAGAGTAAATTGCTGTTGAGAAATACGCAATGAAATTGGAGTGAGAAAAGGCTTGAATCTGACACCGATATTATTCCTCTTTTGCCTTTAGTCGTCCATATGCGAGGACAGAAGGGAATGCTAACAATTTCCGGCGTGCGCCCCTCAACCCCCATGAATATATTGACCATATCATCGGGAAATAACATGAGAATCAAGAAATTATCTCGGAAAAGCAATTGTTGTGTGCAAATGTGATGTTTTCCTGTATGATGCTGTGCCATTGTTGCTTCAAACTTGGGCTATTCTGCGAAGAATGAGAAGAATAGATGCAAAAGACAGAGAGCAGCTCATTGTAAGGAGTATTAGTGCAAGGAAAGACTACAAAATTTATAGATAAAGGTAAAGTGGTCAAAAGGAATTTATAAGAATCATCCGAGATTGACGACAACGGCTCGCAAGAGTGGCAAACATCCAAAGTGATCGAGGATGTTTATTTGTAGAAGAAGTTCCTCCTTCCCTCGGGGCAATTTTGGCCTTTCAGTGGCGGAACGGAGAAATTGCGTGGAAACAGCGGTGGGGACGGACGAAAAGGTGAATGAGGAAGGAGTGGAAGGACAAGATTCCGGGAACCCATATGGCATGCAAAGAATTGCACACACAATGGCTTGTTCTGTGATTTTGACTAGAATTGACCGAAAATTCACAATTTTTCACAAGAAATAATTGGGATTTTAAATCAAAAAACCAGTCCCAGTCTATGTCCAGTCTTAGAATTAGAACATAGTCTCCCGAAAAGGGTTTCTTCCCTTCATGCAAACAAAGCACTGAGAACGCACGTGAGAGTACTCCTTACACTTGAGCAAATATGCATAACCGCAGGGCAAATACAGCACACTTTTCAGGCCGATATTTTTGTTTTTCAAGACAAGGCAAATTCCAGACAATGGGCATTTGCGTCATTGTTTTCTCGGCCTTGTTTTAAGACCTCAGGTGTGCCTCCTTGGTGATCGGAGAGGAAACAGCGTGACTGCTCGTGTATATTTCCCAGAGAGGCAGCGCATTTGTGGGAACGCCACGGTTACCAGGCCAAAAATTGTTTTAAACTGCAGAACTCACAAATGGGCGGCGGGTCAATTGTTTTTCCGAGCTTGCAAGAGGAAAAAGCCCTGCAGGGAAAGAAGGGGACAGATGGGATAGCGAGATACCGGAGACGAAGTCGCGCATGTGAGAGGAAAATAGTGACAGCAAACGCATCGGCTTTATCCTCTGTTCATATCTACAACTAAGTGGTTGCATTTCACATCAGACTTTTTTTACCCATGTTTCTTTATGAAAATGCATCACTTTCAGGATATAAAAGTGATTTCGTGTGAAAGGCAGCTGAACTCGATTGTGTCATATAGATATGTTTAAAAAGTCTTCCTTGAAACTCCTTGATTACTGTGGTGCAAATGTCAACTTTTGCACACAGTTGTAGTGGTCTTTGCGGTCAAATTTGCACTGAGTAAAGCGCAAATTGACTAGGAGTTGTGCAAATTAGTGAGTACAAACCTGAACTCTGGGGCAACTGGGAGGTGGATCTGTGAGACTCATGGCCTTCTGACGAATCTGAAACATTGTCAAGTCATTGTCGATCTCTTTTGTGCTATCCCATCAAAACACGGCGAAAGGTCCCAATTGTTCAAAAAAGGAAAAATAAAGTGAATGAAAAGATTGAATTGTGCCCTTACCTGATCTCTTATTCGTCCCAGTTTCATTCCACTTCGAATGCTTTGAAGTCGATCGGTCAACATGACTGCTGAACAGTTGAAATATTGCACTTTTGAATGGAAAGATACGACGTTGGCGCGACAAGTTACATGTAAAATTTCGCGTGATTCATTTATTTAGGAGAGAATGCGGGAAATACCGAAATATACTAAATTTATGACACGGTAATGAGCATCCAGTCAGGTAAGTTGCAAGACAGCAATAGAACTGTTATGGAGTGTAGGAGGAGAGTAATTTTGTGAAGAGTAGATGAGGAAATGCCACAGGCTAATGGAAGCCTTTCTGATAAGATCAGTGAATACTTTTGCAGAATGTGGAGTTAGGGACAAGAAATGATGATATAAATATGCTCTATTGAACAAAGAGCTTGCGTGGGTGCTAACTACCACTATATCGAGAAATATTATTAGGAACAGTTATTTTTGTTCGGGTTTTGACGAAGTCAGACCAAAGCATGAGAGCTGACGGTGCACAGAATTGATGTCGTTGATCTCGACTGAACCACATTTTCTACGGATATTTGAACTAATCTGCGCTGTGGGAGGATTTGGAATCGACTGGAGACCAACTGCATAAGGGAAGTCGTCATTGCTCGACAATGAAAGACTGTTCATCACCGTGAAAGACAGGCAAAGCTCGGAAGAGTGAATGAGAACTAGAGAATTGCAGCGTGTGAAGAGATCATTAACAGATAACATCGTCCATTCTGTTGTTGCCAACAGCGTCTATTGTCACGAATAAAGATCGCAAAAATCTTCAGATCTTTGGCTATTCTAGTTACTTGGATAGCAATATTTTATCGTCAAGCCATTGCATATATGCAGTTAGCAACATAAAAGACTTTAGAAATTTTTTGAAGCTCCATTCGAGTGCTATTCTTACTACATGTAAATGGACAGAAACATATTTGAAGAGACTTCCTTGTCTGGTTTGTACAATTGAAGTAGTACGAATTCAATGATTAGTGAATACCCAGAAAAGTCAAAGACGAGAAACTGAGAACCAAGTGCTTCATTTGCGATTGGATTCGAAACTTGTCTCTGGCTCAGCGATCAAGACCGAATCTCCCAGACGCTACAAAGTGAGTGAAACATGTGCAGTAGAATTTCACTCTCCCTATAATTTCTGATTTAAAATATTAGGGTGTCCGGAAAGTCTTTAGACTTTTTCGATTTCTTTGAAATATCTCGATGAAAACTGTATTCCATTTCCAAACAACTGTTGCATAAATATGTCCAGGTCCACACATGTTTACCATTAGTGGGTGATGACGTCACTCCTTCTGATGACGTCATGGCAGTCGATTTCCCAACACCAATT